>MJUU01071899.1:151567-173102 GCA_002080025.1 Modiolus philippinarum
CTTCAAACTTTGTAGAGGTATTGGGTATGATAGACTCATGATCTGTATACTTTTTTGGGAAAATTTGATTTTTCTTGTAGGAGTTATGGGATGTTATGGGACTTTAATCGTCAATTTTAAGGCAATTTTTTTCATGTCACGCTCTAACTTGACAACCCTTTAACCAATTCACTTCAAACTTAGTAGAGGGTTTGGGTATGATGGACTCACAATCTGTATACTTTTTCAGGAAAATTAATTCTTTCTTGTAGGAGTTATGGGACTTTGATTATCAATTTTAAGGCAATTTTTTTACATGTCACGCTCTAACTTGACAACTCTTTGACCAATTCACTCCAAACTGTGTAAAGATATTTGGTATGATGGCCTTATGATCTGTATACTTTTTCGTGAAATTTTGATTTTTCTTGCAAGAGTTACTGAACTTTATTCATGAATTCTAAGGCAATTTTTCACATGTTGTGTTCTAACTTGACAACCCTATTGCAGGTTCACTTCAAACTTTGTACAGGTATTGGATATGATGGTTTTATGGTCTGTATACTTTTTTGTGAAATTCAGATTTTTCTTGCAAGAGTTATGGGACTTTATTTTTCAAATTTAAGACAATTTTATATGTAACACACTCTAACTGATTAATATTTTGATCAGCTGACTTCAAACTTTGCCGATTAATTTATTAAAGATATCTTGTGCTTAATTGGGCAGTTATATGTGCATTCTAAATTGAGAACCACATTCTTTAATCACTTATGCGACTTGGCGCAGCTGTTTATTTCATATGAGACAGTTCTGAAAACTAAGAATAAAAAAAATGGTTCCAATTTTGGTAAATTTCCTGAAACTTTCAAAGATAAGTAATTTTTGGGAATTCTTTTTAGCAACCATGCTTTTTTGATGCATTTTAATCAAAACAAATATTTTCTGTGGTAAGATCTAAAAAATTTTGATTCCAATTTAGGTAAATTTCCTGGATCTCTCAACGACAAGCAATTTCTGGGAATTCTCATTAGCAACCATGCTTTTTGGATGAATTTTAGTCAAAACAAATATTTAGATTTCAACTATTTTTTTTATTCCAATTTTGGTAAATTTCCTGAAACACAAGCAATTTTTGGGAATCATTGTTAGCAACCATGCTTTTTGGATAAGTTTTATTTAAAACAAATGTTTTCAATGTTAATTTAAAAATTTTTAATTTCAATTTTGGTAAATATCCAGATACTCTCAATGACCAGTTAGATCTTTGAATTCTACTTAGCAACCACATCTTAATAAAGGCCAAATTATAATGACAGTTGAGCAAGCAGGTACCTTTACGAATTATTGAGTGAGTTTTTGCCATCACTTCGTGTCCGTCGTCTGTCTGTCATAAACTTTGCATTCAAAGATCTTCTTCTCTGAAACTGATTGAACCAAATTTTATCATAGTAGTTTTAAGCTGGTCTTCTTCAAAGTTTTTGATTTTTATCTTCATACCTTATCCTAGATGGCTGCCAATGGGGAACATGTTTAACATGGATTAAAGGAGAAAATGTATTCTAAGGTATTCTCCTCTAAAACTTCTACATCTATTTTAACCATATTTGATCATGGCAGTTGTTTGAAGATTGTGATTTATATGTTCTTACCGAATCCAAGATTGCCTACAGATGGGAACACAGTATAGCATATTAATCTTGGAAATCTATTCACAAGTCTGTCTTCTGAAAACACTTCAACAAATAAAACAAAAACATTTAAAACCAATTTAAATCATAATAGTCCTTGGATGATCCCTTTCAATGTATGTGACTAAATGATCTTATGACATCTAAGATGGCCGCCAGTGCAGAACATAGTATAACATAAGATGGTATGGAAAATCTATTGACAGATCTTCTTCTCTGAAACCAGTTCAACAGTTATAACCAGTTTTGATCATAGAAGTCCTTGGATGGTCCAATTCAAAGTTTATGATTTTTATATCCCCGCAAACAAAGTTTGGGGGGTATATAGGAATCACCCTGTCTGTCTGTCTGTCTGTCTGTCCGTCTGTCCACACTTCTCATAAGCGCAACTCCTCTTAAACCACTTAAAGGATTTTGATGAAACTTTACACAAAGGAAGGACACTATATGGAGATATGCATGAAGAAATATAATTATTGTCCAAAACCAGGAAGGGGAGATAATTGGACTTTGACTTTTCGTTGATTCCCTGTTTATGGGTTACCTCGTAAGTGCAACTCCTCTTTCACTTGAAGGAATTTAATGAAACTTTACACAAAGTAAGAACACTATATGGAGATTTGCATGAAGGAATATAATTATTGTCAGAAACCAGGAAGGGGAGATAATTCGACTTTGAGTTTTCATTGATTCCCTATGTATGGGTTACCTCTTGTGCACAACTCCTCTTATCGACTTTGAGTTTTCATTGATTCCCTATGCATGGGTTACCTCTTATGCACAACTCCTCTTAATCCACTTGAAGGATTTTGATGAAACTTTAGACAAAGGAAGAACACTATATGTAGATGTGTAAAATGTCAAATAGGCTGAAAAAGGTGAATTTTATATTTGTCTGATTTAGACAGAGTGTTTTCATTGGAACCCTTGGGAAAAGTTTTTTCTTGAAGATTATATCATTGTATCCATACTTGTATTGTGTCCATACTTGTTCTATGTCCACACCTGTATTATGTCCACACCAACTTAATTTTGCGCTTACCATATCGATTCAGGGTTCATTTAGCAGGGGGTATCTTTGGTTGCCATTCGGCGACAGCTCTTCTTATGTTTGTACTTCATCTTAGATGGCTTTCAGTAGGAAACAAAGTTTAGACAGTTGTGTTGATCATTTTGTTTGTACAGTATCAAACATAATTTAACAACGGAATGTACAGTGCACCCTCATTATATCCCTTTTTTTGGACCATGGAAAATTTTGGCAATAAGTGAAGGGGCAATATAATGTGGGAATAAATGACATAGAAACTACCATATAAGTGATCATTTTCACAGGATGCAAATTTTATGATTTCTTTCAAAATTGCTGGACTTTATTATATTTTTGCGGGACTCAAATCTTCGGAATTGCTATCATTTTCTCTATAAAATCACATATAAAATATTTTTCGTGGTATGCAATTATTGCGACTTCAGAATGGTCGCGAATACAGCTAAAATTAAGTCCTTGCTAAAATAACCACTTATACAGTATGGAACTTTTTGAAAAATGGACCTTAGATATTTGTAGTTACAGGAGAGGGACAGCCATTAAAGAGCAGCGGTATATTGAGGGAACACTGCATATCCTAGGGATTATTGAAAGTTGATAGGGGTGATGAGCTTTACAGGCTCATTTGAATCTCTCATTCTATAAATGATAATAAATACTCTTGTCTGTCTGTCCGAATGTACGTACGTACGTTTGTAAATTTTCGTCAAGGATTTCTCAGCTTGTGTATGCAGTAATGATTTAATATTTGGTGTGAAGCTTTTTATGATGAGTTTTACTGTGTCTCCCCTTTACAAGTTCCTTACTCATCTACTTACTTGCTTGTGTATGTAGTAATGAATTGATATTTGGTCTGAAGCTTTGGTATAATGAGTTGTACTGTGTCTCCCCTTTTCAAGTCTGTCACTAATTTACTTCCTGTTTGCCGAAATATTATCTGATGGGGGCATCCATGTCCCATGGATACATTTTCTTTTATCAAGCCTCTTATGCCCCATGACAAAAAGTTGGTGGCAAATTGTTTAACCCTTGTCTATTCATTAATCTGTCAATTTGTCTGCCAGTATCAATGAAAATGTATTAAGCAGGTGCATCATATGTGTCTTGCAGCAGAGGGAATGTCATCCTCTGTTTCTACATATGTTTATTTTGGCAGCAATTGTAAAAGCATAAATAAATTCCTAATTTAACTTTATATCTTCCAGATGAAGTTCACCTTATTTCATATAAATACTTCTCAGATATACTCCTAGGTAGTTAATGTTTTCAAGAAAGAAGCATGTTTTGCATTTTCATATCATATTTATTGTGAAAGTACTAATTGTTCATGGGGTTCCAAATTTCGTGGATTTTCTGGTTAACTGAAACCATGAAATTAAGTTCCCAACGAAATACATTTTTCCGTAGAGTTTTGATACCAACAATTTGAAACAAAGAACTTAAGTACCAACGAAATAGTGATATTTATGAAAACCATGAAAATTGAGGTATACGAATTAAAGTACTTCCACAGTATTTGACATTTTAACATGCAGAATGAACATAGAGTTACATGAACTTATTTTGCAGACTTATAAAGATGATGATAGTGAAGAATTGGAATATGATGTTCACTTTTGGATTGGACAGTACAGTACACAGGTAAATGGTTGTCAAATTTGTATTTACTGTCCCACACAATTGTTCAGGCTTTGATAATGTGTTGTCTTCATGGATTCTTGTAAAATATTGTGAGATTTGATTTTGAACATTAAGATAGTCTGATAGATATTGCAGAATATACCAAGGGAATTCAGATTTTGTATATGAAGTGCAGTAATATTTTCAAGGAATGATTTGAGAAATTATTTTTATTATTTATTCCCCCAAATGGGGAATTGGACTGTCTATCCATCTTCCTGTCCCTCTGTCCACACTTTTTGTTGGTGCAACTCATCATATACATGTATAAAACCACTGGAGGGATTTTGATGAAACTTTACACAAAGGAAGGACACTATATGGAGATGTGGAAGAATTAATATAATCACTGTCAGACACCATGAAGGGAAGATTTGACTTTTCATTGATTCATTTTGCAAAGTTTACCTCTTATATATTTTCATTTAAATAAGAACTAGAGAGAGCATATGAAATGTTGCATTCTTACTGTGTGATATGAGTGTAGATATTTATAATGTGATATATATATTTTACAGGATGAGTATGGAACTGCAGCCTACAAAACTGTAGAGTTAGATACGTTCCTGAATGATGCACCAATTCAGCATCGAGAAGTCCAAGGTCATGAGTCAGAACTGTTTAAGTCATACTTTGATACTATTGAGTAAGTTTGAAAATGAGTTGATATATGATGTTTTGTTACATTTATCTCCAACTATTCAAAGTATATATTTACAACAGACAGATCTAGATTGTTCAGTATTTTGCTTTGTAAACTGTGGAAGTACTTTTATTTGTGGACATCAATTTTCATGGTTGTAATTAATATTACTGTTTGATGGGTACTTAAATTTGTGGTTTCCAATTCTATGCATTAAAACTCTATGGAAAAAATGCATTTCGTTGGGAATTTAATTTTGTGGTTTCAGTGAATCACGAGATCCACCAAAATTGAAACCCCATGAACAATAGTACTTTCAAAATATTTACATTGGATTCAAAGTACCTTGAAGGTATTCCTTTTATGGTCTTAAAACAGAAAATAGGGCTTGTTATACCCCCGCTACATAGTAGTGGGGGTATACTGGTTTACCTCCGTTTGTTCGTCCGTTCGTCCGTCCATCCGTAACCACACTTTTCTCAGCAACTACTTTACAGAATGAATTCATATTTCCACAAAAGCTTCCTCATGATGGTCCCATGAGTATATATAGATTTCAAGGTTACCACATAAGTACTTCCTGTTTGCCGAGACTTTAATGTTTTTTTAATTGTTGTACAGCATATGGAATTTTTCGTCACAATTTTTTCTGAAACTATAAGTGGGATTCAATTGTTGTTTTGCACAGAGCTTCCTTATGGTCAAATCTATCGTGTATTCCGATTTCAAGGTTAAGTCATAAGCACTTCCTGTTTGCCGAGACATCATTGTTTTTCATTGTTGCACAATATATGGAATTTTTCGTCACAATTTCATCTGAAAATGTAAGTAGGATTCAATTGTTATTATGCACAGATATTCCTTATGGTCCAATCTATCGTGTATTCGGATTTCAAGGTTATGTTATAAGCACTTCTTGTTTTTCCGAGACGTCATTGTTTTTCATTGTTGTTCAATTTATGGAATTTTTGTCACAATTTCTTTTAGAAATGTAAGGCAGATTCAATTGTTGTGCAGACAGTTATCGTTGAACATGTTGGTTACTACGATTATATCATTGTGTTTATACTTGAATTGTGTCTACACCTGTATTGTGTCCCTATACAATTAAATTTGCACTTGCCACATTGATTCAGGGTTCAATGAGCGGGGGTATCTCAGGCTGCCATTCAGCGCCAGCTCTTGTTTAGCCAGTGTGAGTCTGATAAGTAAATCAATCCTGATCAAGTCGTAAAGATTTAAGACTAAGGTTTTTAATAGTGTATTGGTTTGGTGCATTGTTTTTGTCATGGAAATTGAGACATAGGCTAGCAAAGTATGGTGAAGACAATTGTGACAGTGTCAATGTTAACTTTTATTAATACAGGATATTTTGAAAAGCCTTTGATGTAGAAAAAACATATTTGGTCTAGTAGTAGAAGTAATCAAGTGCTTCCTGACAGTCATAAAATCATGTGACCTTGACCTCAGTTTCATTGTCTACTGGCCACATTAGGTTTCACTTTCACAGTCTATTGGCCATGTTTAGTTTCTTTGACTAGTTATTATTTCAATAACTGTAAGTTGCAGATTGATGATATTTAATATGTTGGTTGGTCTTGGGTAGTACATATCAGACTTGCATATGACTTCTATCATTGACCTCAATTTCACAATCAAGTGGCCATGTTAAGTATCTCTAGTTTCAAAAACAGTTAGTGGAAGGTCAATAGTAATATGTACATTGGTCTTGGATAGAACATGTCAGTCTGGTATATGACTTTTGTCCTTGACATCAATTTCATGGTCTAGTGGCCATTTTCAGTTTCTCAATAATAATAAGTGGAAAGTTAGTATTTTGTATGTAGCTTCTTCCTGGGTAGTACTAGCAGACTGACAGATGACTTTCGCCCTTGACCTCTATTTTACAGTCTAGTAAGCATATTACCTTTCTTAGTATCTATTAATAGGCATGTGGGTTTTTTATGGTCTAGTGAGCATACTAGTTGTCTCACAATCTTTTATATGGGTTGGTCTTCGCTAGTACATAATGGCCTGTTATATGGCTATGTTAGCGACCCAAATTTAACATTCTACTGAGTATGTTTATTTTTTTGATAAGGTCAGTTTATTTTTCTCAACAATTTAGTGGCCAAGCATGGACGGATGAGACATCTAGTAGGGTCCAAACTTGTTAAATATTTATAATTAAAATATTTATTTTCAGAATTATGAAAGGAGGTGCTGACACTGGGTTCAGACATGTCAAACCCGAGGAATATGAACCAAGACTTTTACATTTCTGTGGTTCAAGGAAGAAAGTAGAAGTTAGAGAGGTACAATATCATAAAGTAGAAATATAGATTCACCTTCACGTATGACTGGTTTAAAAATATTTCTTAACCAGAGATATTAAAATTTCAATTTTCAACATGTGAGTCAAGCCAGCATGTAAAAATCAAAATTTTACTATGAAAAAGAAAGGAAATGGGGTCAATGTCAAGGAGACAACATCCCATATTCAGGTTAAAATGACCCAAAACAAAGCATCTAGGGGACACCGTACGGTCTTCAACACAGTGAGGAACCTCATACCATATAGCAAGCCCTAAATGAGTTTAAATCACAACCTAGCTTAATGAAAAATGTTTTTTCTCCCTAGAAATATGAGTATAACTCATAAAAATGTCACAGAATTTAATTCAAGGCCTGTTAGCGAAAAAGTGGCATGCACATTGGCTGAGAATGGGAGATTAAAATTTAATTCATTTTTACACTATTTTAAATATAATTCATTAAATGATTAAACCATGTAAGTCCACTGTCTGATTGTATAAAAAATGCACAGACAAATAAATGCTTTTCTTTGGCTCACAGATGCCTTCTTGGTCAAAGGAAAGACAATTTTATCAGCATGTCACAAACTTATTTTGCTATAGAAATTGAAAATCAATCTTTTCTTTAACCAGATATAGCTAACTTGATACAGGGAGATTGTGCACAAATGTTGTTGTGAAGAATATCAGCAATACTGTCAATTATGTTAAACATTTCTATAGTTTTAACCGGTGGTTCTCATTTACCGTATTCGACCCAATAAGCGCCCAGGGCGCTTAGAAAATTCAAAAACGAGGGCGCTTAATTGAATCGGCAAAACTGGAATTTATGCATATTTTTGAGTTCTATAATGCGTCTTTAACTTCCGGTTGTTTAAATCGTGGTGAAACGAGAAAGTAACAGTAATTAATCACGCGAATTCGGCATAAATAAATAGATATCGTTACTCAGGAGTCGTGGGAGGTATGTAAACATTCTGTTTCTTAAAATTACGGCGATAATATACCCGCTTAAAACTCGAAACATCGGCAAAGAAACGTAAGTAAATTTTGGCAGTTTGGGAGTTTTGAGGGGGCGCTTGTGCATTTTGACTTTGAAAAAGGGTGAGGGGGCGCTTATTGGAGCAGGGGCGCTAATAAGGTCGAATACGGTAATTCTTTTGCATTGATCAACACTACCTAACTTTTTATTGAAATTTATTTTAGTTGATCAGTAAAAAAAACGACTGTTTAATTCATAAATTTTTGTGGAAGGCTTTTGCATATAATCAAGAGATTGGTACCATTATGAATTAAGTACAGCAGTGTATTTTGGTATTTTGTCCCATACTGAGGTGTGTACCATAGTGTGTGTACAGAGAATATATCTGTTGATTTGTAAATTAAAAGTTTTTATTCTGTTATATCTATTCAGTCAACCTTTTAGGTCACCAAACAATTCAAATAAAACAACAATCTGTCGCAGGTTTTCATGTTTCAATTATTCTGCAAAAAAGAGAGTATTTACACACACAGCTTGTTGATTTATGATATATAAGATGCAAAAATCAGCTGTATCAAATGATTTAACTGTTTACATTATTTTCAATATGGTATGCAGGGATGATTATTTTCAATATAGTATGCAGTAATGATTCTACAATACCATTTAGAGCTGCCTTTCGGCCCCAATTTTTGCCATCAGCCCAAAACAATATTTGACCAGATCAAAGACATCCCAATGGGAAATCTCGTCTCCAAATCTGAATGTTGTCTACAGATGATTTCACACCAGTATTTTTTCAGCAGTATCATTACAACCTGTTTTAGTAGTGGAAGAAGTTGTAGTACATTTACTTACAGAAAATTATTGACCTTTGGCAGGCAAATGGTATAAAACTTGATCACATGCAAGTTTATCACTCCACATTTTGTAATGGGGGGCACAAATCCTCTCTGGTAGTACCTGAAATAAAGTAACAGATGATCAAAAGCAAAAGAACTATATGTGGCCAAAATTCAATGTGAAAAATTCCCAGTTTAATTCAAAATTCCAAACTGGATGCAAAGATGACCCATTTTAAATTGTTTGAAATCAGTTCTGGTACATGTACTTGTTAAAATACTGGCCTCTTGCACCTGGATACATTCTGTCAAAATAAACTAAGGTACATGGGTAATACTGGTAATCTTGTACACTTCCAATATACCAGTAATCACATTTTGAAAAGGAAAGAAGGTCAAGGTGTTAAAAATAGTGGATAAAAATTAGAAAGTTTTGAATAATTTAATTTAACCCTTTCCTTTCTGAGACTTGGCTGAAAAGTCAATTTTTGACCATTCTAAATTGAGCTAGAAAATCAAAATGTTCTAGTTTCTTTGAAATTCAACCCAAAAGGTTCATACTTTGTGAAGGTACACACTGGTCTAATGTCTTCAGTAAAATGCTTTTATAACCTGGTTCCTTGTTGCCATGGAGACAACAGGGGGTCTTCAAAGGGACCAAAAAATGCATTTTTTGACAATTTTTGCCCTCCAAATTCAGCTTTCAAAATTTAAAAAAAAAATCTGCAGTGCATACTATAGCCAGAAATTCACCAAAATCCCCAAATTCACCTTATGAGCTATAGGCTAGGCTATCTAGCAAGGATGTATGACCCCAAACACTTGCTTTCCAGCGAGGGGCTTGTTCCCCCTTCGAACCCCCAAAACAGAGGGGGGTACATCCCCTCTGGGACCCCCCTGACATACCTTTTTAGTCCCCAGCCGCATGCAAAAAAACACTCATTTTTTTGCCTAAGTTATATTTTGTTCAGTTAGCCCATATCCTCATCCTAGAGCCTTATACAGCACCCACCTATAGCCCTGAAAGGGGGGGACCTAAAGGCGTCCAAAGGCGTCTATATAAAGGAAAGGGTTAAAAGAATCTTTAGACTGACACAGTCATATGGAGTCATCTTCATAGAAAAACCCCAAAGAATTGCTATCAGCAATGTGTTTTATTTTTTCTGGAATGAAATTAACATATTTTCTGTTAAATAAGCCCTGTATAATACTTTAAAGGTGAGTGAATAAGCTTGTTCTATTTTGTAGGTGCCAAGAAATGAAAAACGACTGAATTCTGGTGATGTGTTTATCTTGGATTTAGGTCGTCAGATATACCAGTGGAATGGAACAGGATCTAATAAAGATGAAAGAATGAAAGTAATTATTAAAATGAAAATTGTATAGGGTATGTAAGTCTCGTTCAATTTTGGAACATCCGGGTACGTAATCTGTACCAGGAAGTTGCATTTTAAACAAAAACATATGACGTTTCAGGCAAAAAATTTGAACGTCATAATCGTGCAACGTCATATTTTGGCGGGAAATGTTTTCAAATTTCTGTTTTATCGTGATTTCTCGGTGTCACAAGACGAGACTTACAGACCCTATTGTTATAAAGGTTTGAAAATGGTCTGATTAAATAGATCCCAGTTGAATGGATAAAACCTTCTGAAAATTAAAACTTGTACTCTCTTATGTATCTTTTTTATTAATTTATTTTGTATAAAGAATGAAAGTTTAAAAATCCAAATAATTCAACTAATATTCATCTGATCTGTATTGAAAATTTAAAGTATCATTTAATCCATCATACCCTACAAATATATGTACATAACTTAGAACTCAGTCACTTATTTTATTGTTTATTGTATATTTTCAGGCTATGCAATACTGTATCAAGCTAAAAGATGAGAGAAGTGGAAAGGCTTCTTCAGAAGTTCTGGATGAGGGATCAACTGACAGAGATGTAAGCTATTTTTGAGAGGAATATTTTGACTATAAAAGGGATTCAACATAATTATGTCTGACTGTCACACAAGAAATTAGCATACTATATTGTTTTATTGTTTCATGTGTATAGATACATGATAGATTTTCAATTTTTTTATGTTGATCAAGATATATTCTTAAGGGTACTTAGTTTGGGTCATCTGACACTGACAATTATAAACCTTTTCTTTGAACATTGCACAAAAGTATGAACACATGTGCATCAACCCTTTTGAGTAGTTTTTTAATTTTAAATTAATTCATCATTGAAATAATAGTAATCAACCTGTTGAATGATTTAAAACTATTTGTAAATTATACTCATATTTATTTCATATCAAATATCAACCATTTATAGGAACATATGGTAAGAGAGTGGTCCTCTGTTTTCAGAGATTCTACCTTCCTTTACGGACTTTAAAATGTGAACATCTGATACAAGCATGAGTATCATCCATGTAGAATAATCGTGTAATGATGAACCATTTCTGATACATCTGCTGAACGTTAAAAAAAAATGTTATATATAAGTGACCTTTTTAGCAATTTTAGGTTAGATTGGAGGGCTTAACTACATTTGTTGTCTTTGATGCTAAGGTATTGTGAAAAAAAAGCAAAAGAATTCATATTAAAAATATATTTGTGGCAACTTTTGTTGAAGTACTATTGTTTGTGGGAGTTCTAATATTCATGAATTTCATGGTTCACTAAAACCACAAAATTAAGTTCCCAATGAAATGTATTCTGCCGTAGAGTTTCAATGCATAGAATTCAAACCACAAATTTAAGTACCAACGAAATAATGGTATTTATCAAAACCACAAAAAATTGCTGTCCACGAATAAAAGTACTTCACCATGTTAACAGTAAACTATTTAGCACAAAGGAGCATATGTTTCAGTAATTTGCCCTTTCTTTTACATACTCTCTAAAGTAACCAAAAATGTTTAATAAAATAAAATGATTTAAGTTTTTGTCTCGCCTGGGATGAAAGTTGCGAAAGCAAGACATAGCAATTATAGATTCCATCGTTGTTGGCATCGGCATCTTTAAAATTTGGTTAACCCAAATGTTAAACTTTTTTTGAACTTCAATAACTTCCTCAAATCATATTCAATATAAATGAAATTTTGACACAATATTCAGTACAACTACTTTATTGTATCCCAAGTTTATTTTTTGAAAAAAAATTAATTCCAGTTTTTCCTTATTTTTCCATAATTGGACTTTCGCATACAATCAAATATTTTAGCCATTTCTTCATACAAGACATAATTCTGAAAACTAAGAATTAAAAAATATTGTTCCAATTTTGGTAAATTTCCTAAAACTCTCAAAGACCAGCAATTTTTGGAAATTCTTGTTTGCAGCCACATGTTATGATGAATATTAGTCAAAAAACAATATTTTCAATGGTTTGATTTTATAAATTTTGTATTCTAACTTTGGTAATTTTCCTGAAACTGTCAAAGACCAGTTTTTCTTAGAACTCTGCTTAGCAACCACATCTTAATATAAGCCAAATTAGAATGACAGTGGAGTGAGCAGGCGAGACACTAGGTTCCGTGGAACCTTTACAAGTTAATGAGTTTTGTTGAACAAAATACTGAGGTTACTTTAAATTTATTCTCTGCATATGCACATTTCGACTGAAGTTAAGAATAGTGCACCATGTGAAGATAATCAATATGAAAAATAGTACATACAGTATAAACAAGGGAAATACAGTATAAACAAGGGAAATTAATTAGGGCCCCCCCACTATGTGGCGGACGCCCTATAGTAATCGCTCCGTCCGTCCGTGCGTCCGTCCGTCTGTCCGTCCGTAACAAAGTTGTGTCCGGGCTATAACTCTTTTGTCTTTTGAGATAGGCTTTTGATATTTTGCATGTAGATCGATCACTTCAAGACGATGTGTCATGAACAATGAATGGTGACCTTTGACCTTGACCTTTGTCTTCAAGGTCAGATTTTTGCTTTTCTAGTGACAAGTTCTGTCCGGGCTATATCTTTTTTGTCTTTTGAGATAGGCTTTTGATATTTTGCATATAGATAGAAACTGAAGCAAATTCTACCAAACTTTACTGGAATGATGTATGGAAGGTCCTTTACAAAGATTGCTCATTTCGTGCCGATCCGATAAAAAACATGGCCGCCAGCACGGAACTTAGGTTTAACATTGGACCCTATGGGAAAATTCACATTTTCTTCTTCTGCTCTGAAACCACTGAAGCAAATGCAACCAAACNAGAGATAGGCTTTTGATATTATGCATGTAGATAGATCACTTCAAGACCATTTGTCATGGACCATGAGTAGTGACCTTTGACCTTGACCTTTGTCCTCAAGGTCAGATTTTTGCTTTTCTAATGACAAGTCGTCTCTGGGCTATAACTGTTATGTCTTTTGAGATAGTCTTTTTATATTTTGCATGTAGATGGATTATTTGAAGACGTTGTGTCATGAACCATGACTGGTGACCTTTGACCTCGACCTTTGTATCAAGGTCAGATTATTGCTTTTGGATATTACATTCTGTTTATATCTTGATGATAGAATTGTGTCCATACCTGTGTTGTGTCCACACTTGTACTGTGTCCACACCTGTATTGTGTCCACTCACACTTAAATTTGCACTTATGTACAGCGGGGCCCACAGAAATGGCTGCCATCTCTCTGATGTCTAGTTGGATTTTGGATATTCTCATGTTGCAATATTAGTGACCTGATGAGGGCAAATTTTGGTTCCTCAAATAGTAAACTATTTGAAGCATGTGCATGAAATAAAGTAATTATACCCCCTTTCGACTTGCCTGTCTGTCCATCATTCTGTCTGGTATTTTTTTCATCACTAAATTCTCTGCCCTGCTTGAAGGTATTCATTTGAAATTTATATGATCTGCCATATACAGAGTAAAAAAGAAGAAAATTCAAGTTGGATGAATTTTTTGAGACCTTGTTAGTGTATCTGCTACTATATGATTTTTGTTGGAATAAAATTAAACTAAAATTCAGGAAAGTACATACCATGAGGGTCTGGCACAATCAAAAGAAAGTACAGGTAGTATCTGTGCATGTGGTATGATTTGATTTTTAAGAAAACTTCAGCCAAAAGTAATAAACTATTTGTGGGTTTGTTTCAAGTAAAGTGCCAACTGTTTTACATAAAGAAGAGGGAGGTAAAATGACTTCAGAATATTATCACGTTCTACTACCATATTGCTTGTCTTATATATATATCCTAGGAAAGGGTTTGTAACTTTACCTAATTGTAATAATACAGCACATGGAAAAGGAAGGTGTGTAAAAAAACACAACATTTTGTAATGATACATATTTTTAATGAGAAATCATGCTCTTGGTATTTTGTGTTTTGTTCACTGTACAAAGTTTTACACGATAATTTTGTGGTTTAATAGTAGAACGAGAAGTATTTTTGTGTCTGAACTTACCATTATATCTCTTGTTAATTAAATTTTTAAATAAATCTAGGACATATAATGAAGAATGTCATGAAATTTTGAGATGTCAGGTAAATTTGGTCACTGTCAATGTTGTCAAATAATTCTATGAAGATTGTTATATATTACTCAAAAGAGGAAAGGTGTCAATGTGACAGCAATAGGTTTTCTTTTACATTGACAGTATATCTAAAGTGGGTCTTGACGGGTCATAAGCTGGAAGCAGGATTGGCCTTTTAAAGTATGTGGGAAGAGGGATTGTGGCAAAAAAGTGCACATGAAAACAAGAAAGGATGTCGAGGGGGAATCACTAAAAAAAGAGGCAGTTTAACAGGAAAAGATGGCTTTTTAAAGAGTCTATGTAAAATATTTTTCCACTTGGGAAACCGGAAAGTGAGGAAAAATTGACGGAATTTGGGGAAGGGACCCCCTATTGACACCTCCTCTTAACCAGAGGTTAACCCTGATAATGATAATTAAAGTCTTTTTGGCATAAATGATCAAAAATGAAGATCAATGTACCATGCAACCTCTGATTGCAAATGAAAAACTTCTGATCTGTTCTTCTGTAGAACATTTGCTTACCCTATTGGTATATTGATGACACATAGAATACAGAATGTTTCATGTAAAAAAGTTCAACAACTGGTATTTTTGGCATAAGTCAACCATGAAAATCTAAATACTTTCACACTTCATTTATGAACAGTGTATTTGTAAATTAAAAATTTGAAAACTGTAGAAGATTGCTCTGGCCAAATGGGGCACCCTGTTTGCAGATATTTGACATAAAAAAGTTCTACAAATAATATTTTCAGCACACCTGACCCAAAGGGTCAGTGTGAGCTATTGCCATCACTTGACATCACTTGACATCCGTCTGCCAGCCCTCGGTTGTCTGTCCGTCTATATTTAACTTTTCACATTTTCATCAATTCCTCTGAAATCACTGAAGCAAATTCAACCAAACTTTACAGGAATGATGTATGGAAAGTCCTTGCATGGCCGACAGCACGAAACTTATATTGATTTGATTGTGATTTTTTTTTGCAGTCGGACTGAAAAATGCTTATCCAAAATATATTTTACGTCTATGATTGGGGCAATAAACTTAACCTGTGATATTTATATTTTGAAAACATATAAAAATAATATTTTAAAACAACTAAAAAGAATATATACCTTAGTGGTTACAGGTAGAAAATGATATATGTGTGAGCAAAGGAATATTATTAGATTGTTTCATAATGTTTTGTATATTTCAGCATGAGTTTTACAAGGCCTTGAATGAAGAAGATGTTGAGGATGATGCCCAGAAGTTAAAAGCTGCTGATACACAGAAAGAGTTATACAGACTGTCAGATGCCAGTGGTAACATGAAATTTTCCCTGTCCAAGAAAGGTGATATCAAAAAGTCTGATTTTGACACCAAAGTAAGTTATTTCATGTATTGATTATTAAAGTGTACATATATCCATGAGCTGTATGTTCAAATATTAATTTGCATGCCCTTTAGGGCCCTGTTAATGGGGAAATAAGTATTCTTATTCTTATCCAGATTTGCACTTCTACTAATAGGCCCCCTACTGGTAATAGTTAAAGGGGACTTTAGATTTGTCCTCTTATCTGTCAGTGCTGCATCAGTTTCCCTGCACTTTTTTAGCTCACCTGGCCAAAGGCCATGTGAGCTTTTGCCATCACTGGGCATCCTTCCATCGTCCGTCTGTCCGTTAACCTTTATTCAAAGATCTTTTCCTCTGAAACTACTAGGCCAATACTAACCAAACTTGGCCTGAATCATCACCAGGGTATGCACTTTCAAGTTTGTGATTTTTATTTCCGTAGACCAAACAACATGGCCACTATTACTAAAAATAGAACATAGGGGTAAATTGCTGTTTTTTGTAAATTACTCAAAAACCATTACAGATATCAAAAATCTGATAGGAGTAAAAATGATCAGCATGATGAGATCTACCCACTGTACAATTTTGAAGAAAATCTGAAACCCATCTCAGAGTTGTAGCCCTTTTTCCATAAAATTTTCTAACTTTTTGCATTTTTATGCCCCCCGATCGAGGATCGGGGGGCATATTGTTTTTGTCCTGTCTGTCTGTTTGTCTGTGCGTCCGAAACTTTAACCTTGGCTATAACTTTTGAACGATTTAAGGTAGACTTTTGATACTTGGCAAGTGTATAGGTCTAGTCAAGAGGAACATAAATATGCAAAAAAAATAGGTCAAAGGTCAAGGTCATAGGGGTCAAAAAGGGGAAAAAATCGGAATCTGGGGGCATATGTAGTGTTTCACAAACACATCTTGTTTATTTTTTATTTCAAAAAGTGTAACAGATAGAGGTCATATGTAAATTGCGAAAATGTTCAGCATATCAAGATCTACCCACCTTGAAATTTTGAAGAAAATCCATAAACCCTTGTAGGAGTAATTGCCCTTTTTTCACCGAATATATAAAAAATTTCGTATTTTTTGTCTTTTATTTCCGAAACTATAGAAGGTGAAGGTTAAGTGTAAAATGATGAAATGTTTTCCATGCTGTGGCGATTTCAAAACTGGTGTTAAAAATTGTTCATTGACTGCCATTTTCAAAATGGCCTCCAAAAAAAGCAGGAAAATTCAACATTGTCTGATTTAAATGAAATTTGGTTTCCAAATAGATATTGATATTGTTCGTTGACCGCCATTTTAAAATGGCCACCACAAAAGGCGGGAAAATTCAACATTGTCCAATTTCAATGAAATTTGGTTCCCAAATAGGTATTAATGTCGCAACTTCAAAACAGATGTTAGCAATTGTTCGTTGACTGCCATTTTCAAA
Organism: Modiolus philippinarum; assembly: GCA_002080025.1. Taxonomy (NCBI): domain Eukaryota; kingdom Metazoa; phylum Mollusca; class Bivalvia; order Mytilida; family Modiolidae; genus Modiolus; species Modiolus philippinarum. Next base: position 169,018 of record MJUU01071899.1, read on the forward strand.
ATGGTCGCCAAAAAAGGTGGGAAAATTCAACATTGTCCAGTTTTAATGAAATTTGGTTTCCAAATAGGTATTGATTTCGCAACTTTAAAACCGATGTTAAAAATTATTTGTTGACTGCCATTTCAAAATGGCCACCAAAAAAGGCGGGAAATTTCAACATTTTCCTATTTCAATGAAATTTTTTTGTCCAAATAGATACTGATGTTGCGACTTCAAAACCAATGTTGAAAATCGTTGGATGACTGCCATTTACAAAATGACATCTCAATTTCAAAACTGGTGTCAGAAGTGGTCGTTAGCAAGAATGTTTTTTGTCAAAAAAGCCCAACAAAGAAATATTGTAAAACATGAACAGACTTAAATACTGTTCAAGATATTGGTGGTGTTCGAGGTACTAAAGTTTGAGACTGAAGATCAACTGTATTACCTACAATGTCAACTGAAAGCCAGGTGAGGGATACAGGCTCCTGAGAACCTCTAGTTCTAAATCATTGCAGGTATTAATCTCATATTTTGTATGTCAATCTACCTCTATTAGTTTTAGATTAGATTGAAGTTTTGTTTCGGTCCAGTGAATTTTTGTCATAGTTATGGACCTTGAAATTTTAGTAAAATATCAGATTCCACACTTTTTTGTAAACCAATGCAAATCTGATATTTGGCATCTTAGCCTTCCTACATTAGTGGCAGATCAAGTTCTAGATTGATTCCAATCCACTGATTTATTAGGGAGTTACGGGCCTTTGACTTGGAAAATTTTAGTACATATAAGTTTTACCGCAGCTTTTTTATGAACCATTGCAGGTATTGATTTAATATTTGGTATGTGAGTCTACCTCAACGAGTTACAGATAAAGTGTGAGCTTAGTTCCGGTCCACTGACTTTTTAGCTTACCTGGATATGCCAGGTTGAGCTTCTGCCATCGCTTGGCGTCCGGCGTCCGTCCGTCCGGTGTAAACTTTTCATTCAAAGATCTTCTCCTCTGAAACCACTGGGCCAATCGGAACCAAATTTGGTCACAATAGTCCTTGGTTGGTCCCCTTTAAAAAAGATATATCTGGCAGGTCCATACCTTATCCAAGATGGCCGCCAGTGGGGAACATAGTTTTAACATTGGACCCTATTGGTAACCACACATTTAAAGATCTTCTCAGAAACTACCAGTCCAATTATAACCAAACTTAGTCAGAATGGTCCTTAGATGGTCCCTTCTAAAAAAGATATCCGGCAGGTCCATACCTAATCCAAGATGGCCGCCAGCGGGGAACAAAGTTTTAACATTGGACCCTATAGAAAAGACATTCAAAGATCTTCTTCTCAGAAACTACTAGTCCAATTAAAACTAAACTAAGCCACAATGGTCCTTAGATGGTCCCATCAAAAAAAGGTATCTGGCAGGTATGTACCTCATCCAAGATGGCCGCCAGCCAGGGTTGGCAAAAAAACAGGAAATACTCATATTTCCCAGGACGGTGGGAAATACTGGTAATTCCCGGACAATACTGGGAAATATACTGTCAAATGATATGACTTCATAATTTTGTAGTTAAAAATGCTGCAAATGAATTAGATATGTCTCAAAGGAATTATACAAAGACAATTTCATTCATATGACTATTCAAAATAGGTAAAACAATAAAAGTCTTCCCACTTTACTATTAAACATCACCTGCAGTCAATGGTAATCATTGTAATACCTTTAAATGCAATTCATTTGTATAAATGTTTGTGTAAACAAGAATCAAATTCATCAAGGTACAAGTAATTATTATACCCCCCGCAACGAAGTAGGGGGGGGGTATACTGGAATCACCATGTCCGTCCGTCTGTCCGTCCGTCCGTCCGTCCGTCCGTCTGTCCGTCCGTCCGTCTGTCCGTCCGTAGACATTTTTTGTCCGAAGCTTATCTCGGGAACCTTTGTGAATTGACTTTTCAAATTTTGTCAGAATGTTAGTAACTATAAGTACTTGTGCACCTCCTATTTTCAGATTGATTCATAAAATTTTAACAAAGTTACAGCACTTTGTAGATTTCTCCTACTTAGAGTCTATATTGAAAATTTGTCCGAAGCTTGTCTCGGGAACCTTTCTGAGATGACTTTTCAAATTTTGTCAGAATGTTAGTCACTATAAGTACTTGTGCACCTCCTATTTTCAGATTGATTCATAAATTTTTAATAAAGTTACAGCACTTTGTAGATTTCTCCTACTTAGAGTCTATACTGAAGATTTGTCCGAAGCTTATCTCGGGAACCTTTCTGAATTGACTTTTCAAATTTTGTCAGAATGTTAGTAACTATATGTACTTGTGCACCTTTTATTTTCAGATTGATTCATAAATTTTTAACAAAGTTGCAGCACTTTGTAGATTTCTCCTACTAAGAGTCTATATTGAAAATTTAAAAGGTAGGCTAAAAAGGTTTCCCCAACATTTTCCCTATCGAGTAGTAAAGCATCTCTCTGATAAATAGTTCTAATGAGTCTATGTCTTATCAAAGGATTTCTCTGTGCCTTCCTCTTATTTTAAGTTGCCTCAAAGTTACGGTGGACTATTGGAGTACCCCCATGGTACGTTTCTACGTCTGTAACTGTGCAGGGTAGGATCATCAACAAGAAGCGGGGGGTATAAATTTGTGGCCCATCAGGCCACAGTTACATCTAGTTATCATCAAAATTTAATTTAACAACTAAAATTGTCTCAAATGTGAGAGTGTTAATTATTAAATCAACATAAATGCCAATGCTGGGCTTCGGTAGGCTTAATTTTTCAAAAGAAAACATCATATTGATTTATAAAGGCATGTTTTCATAAAAATTAACTAAATTTTCAAAATGATGTGAAAAATCCACTTGTTTTCTTTATATATAAAAAGGAATTAAAAGTATTTTAAAGACAATTTAAAGGAAATGTAAATTTGAAAGTAAATTTAAACAAATAGTTATGAGTATTTTTATGACAAGAGGGTTTTAATATATTTATTTTCATATTTCCCAGTATTTCCCATTTTTTTGAAAATAAGCAGTATTTCCCAGGACGGGAATTACCGGTAATTACCAGTGGGAATTACTGCCACTGGTATTTCCCGGCCAACCCTGCCGCCAGCAGGAACATAGTTTGAACATTGGACCCTATGGAAAAGACATTCAAAGATCTTCTTCTCAGAAACTACTAGTCCAATTAGAACCAAACTAAGCCACCATGGTCCTTAGGTGGGTCCATCTGAAAAATGTATCTGGTAGGTCTGTACCTCATTCTAAGATGGTCACCATCTGGAACATAGTTTTTACATTGGCCCTATTGATTTTAAGGGGAACCTCTGCCCACATTTTTGAATTTTTATTTGAAATGTGGTCTGAATGATTTACTTTGAGCAATATGTATTACTTTGATTATAAGGGGAACCCCTGCCCAAATTTTTTTTTAATGTTGTTCTGTTATGGGTCGTAATGGATGATGGATCTTTTGGTTGCCATGGAAACCAAACGAGAATACTGTTATTTTAGAAAAAAACATAGAAAGCAGCCACAGCCTGCTAAGCTGACCTCGTTGCACAGCATTGTCACATGTTGCACATGTCAATAATCAGGAATGGACTATAATCATTCGTTTAAACAGATTGAGTCATGTGTAAAATGTAGGTCAGAGGCAGCATCTGAAGCATGCATTGTTGTTGTCATCCCAAAACGCATCATGCATTCCAGTATCGTTGATGTGCGCCATGTCAGTAAGCGGGAATGGACCTTAACCATTCTACCTAACCAAGTCGCTCATGCATAAAATGTAGGTCAGAGACAGCATTCGAAGCATGCATTCCAGTCCTCATCCCAAAATGCATCATACATACCAATATGGTTGATGTGGGCCATGTCAGTAAGCGGGAATGGACTTAAACCATTCTACCTAACCAAGTAGCTCATGCGTAAAATGTAGGTCAGAGACAGCATCCGAAGCATGCACTGTTGTTGTCATCCAAAAATGCATCATACATACCAGTTTGGTTTTGGGCCATGCCAGTAACCATTCTACCTAACCAAGTCGCTCATGCGTAAAATGTAGGTCAGAGACAGCATCCGAAGCATGCATT
>MJUU01071899.1:177900-198271 GCA_002080025.1 Modiolus philippinarum
TTTTTTCTTTGAATTTCTATGGATGTAAAGTTTTAGTTGATAGTACATATTTTGCATAGCTCTTACGGTTTTTTATCAGTAAGTAATCAAAAGGGTTTTTTCCCTATTTTGTTTCTAGCTAATAACTGTGTCTAGCTTCTTTTTGTGTCCATCTAATTATTGTGTCAAGCTCTTTACTGTGTCCACATTCACTTTAAACTACTTTTGTTGAAATTTCAGTGGTCGACATGCTGCGGTCGTATCATGCTGCGCTTGGCGTAGCCCTTTATTTAAATGTTGTTACATTGTGCAAAAAAGGTTTTCAGTGATTTGAAAAAATATATATACCGTATATCAAAGTATTTTCGCATCAGCCTTATTTTTATGTAAAATGAATTAATGAAATGATTTGCTTTGTTTGTAATATGTGTTTTACAGTCTTATTCAATGTATAAAATGGGCTGAGAAATTAACACATAACTTATTTTCAGGCTAGATTTGCAAACATAATGAAAATTAACCATATGCGAAAATATTCCCATATAAGGTAATGTACATTTTGATTATACATAAAAAAGAGTTAAACATATTTCATTGTTTTTAGGATGTCTTTATACTGGACACAAAGAGTGCTTTACATGTGTGGATCGGTAAAGGAACCACAGAAAATGAAAAGAAAAATGCCATGTCTTACGCACATGTAAGTTTGTTGAAGGCTATATATTTTGGTTCACTTCAATAAAGTAAAGGGGGGCTGTTGGAGTACCCCTGGCATTCATGTCTGTGTCTATGTCTATATGTATAGGTATAAATATTGGTAACTATGAAGAGTAGTTGTAAATCTTTGAGTTCAAGTAGAGGTTAAAATGAAATTTCAGCATATCTTGTTCGCGTAGTCGACTTTCTTAACTTTCAAACAACAACTTAGATTTTGATGAATGGAGATGCCCAATGAGCCCAAAATGGTTATTATTTTTTTTAAACTTTTCCATAACTGTAATGCTGATCCCACCTTGTCATTGTAGAAAAATTTGAACATACATGTATATATTTGTGAGAACAACATTCTCTCTTGAGAGGCTCGAGAAATTCTCCTCTCTAGAGAGAATGTTGTTCTCGGCAAGTGATCGGATGAAATTAGTAAAGACGTCAGATATGTTTGCTATTTTGCGACTATACCATTGTGTTGTCATGGAAAAAGACGGCTCTGCCTAATGATTTCATGCTCTAAGAACTCATTTATTTCAGATCATCAGAAAAGGGAGTCATGTTTTTGTCCAAAATCTTCTTGAAATCATTAGAGAAATAAAATCCACAACTGTATCTCATGAGAATGACATTTCTACACTCTCAATAGTTACATTATTACAGCGGATATCCTATTAGATTACTACAGATCAGTTGATTTTCCCTTCAGGGTATATACTGACTTCAGTATGAATTGATCCATTGTATTCAAACAATAGGTGATAATCAACAATAGAATTATAAGATAGGATTAAACATATCTCTCAACTGTAGTATTTAGCAAGTTGTTTGTTTGACTGAGAAGATTTATCAATCTGATTGATTGATTTTCAGTATATAATGACTATAGACAGTATATACCCTGAAGGGAAAATCAACTGATCTGTAGTAATCTAATAGGATATCCGCTGTAAATATTTTAAGCGCTCTGTGTTGAAAAATTTGAAAATTGTACTATCTCTAGTGTAGAAATGTTGTTATACCCCCGCAAACAAAGTTTGGGGGTATATAGGAATCGCCCTGTCTGTCTGTCTGTCTGTCCGTCTGTTCATTCGTCTGCCCACACTTCTTGTAAGCGCAACTCCTCTTAAACCACTGGAAGGATTTTGATAAAACTTTACACAAAGAAAGGACACTATATGGAGATTTGCATGAAGAAATATAATTATTGTCTGAAGCCAGGAAGGGGAGATAATTTGACTGACTATTCGTTGATTCCCTTTGTATATGTTAACTCGTAAGCGTAACTCCTCTTTAACCACATGAAGGATTTTGATGAAACTTTACACAAAGGAAGGACACTTTATGGAGATATGCATGAGGAAATATAATTAACGTCCAAAGCCAGGAAGGGGAGATAATTTGACTTTTCGTTGATTTCCTATGTTTGGGTTACCTCGTAAGCGCAACTCCTCTTAAACGAATGGAAAGATTTTGATGAAACTTTACACAAAGGAAGAACACAATATGGAGATGTGTATGAAGGAATATAATTATTGTCCGAAACCAGGAAGGGGAGATAATTTGATGTGACTTTCTTTGATTCCTTCTGCAATGATTTTTTTTCAAAGAAATAATTCAAAGCGTAGATATTGTGACATCAAGCTGTGGGAGAGACACGCTTTTTAGCTCACCTGGCTATGCCAGGGTAAGCTTTTGCCATCACTTTGCGTCCGTCGTCCGTCCGTTGTTAGCTCACTTTCAAAAATCTCCTCCTCTGAAACTACTGGAGGGATTGGTTTGAAACTTTATAGTAATCATCTATGACATGTCCTGTACAAACGATCCTCATTTTATTATGATCCGATGAAAAACATGGCCGCCGGTGCTAAAAATAGAACCTAGGGGTAAATTGCAGTTTTTAGCCAATAACTCAAAAACCGATGCAGATATCAAAAATTGTTCAGAATTCCGAGATCTATCTGCTCTGCAATTTTGAAGAAAATTGGAAAACCCGTCTGAGAGTTATAGCCCTTTTTCCGTAAATTTTCCAAATTTGTGCATTTTTTATTTTTTATTTCAAAAACTGTAACAGATAGAGGTGAAGTGTAAATTAAAAAAATGTTCAGCATATCAAGATCTACATACTCTGAAATTTTGAAGAAAATCCAAAGGCCTGTGTATGATTTATTGGCCGTTTCTCACCATTTTTTTTTTTCCAATGCCATATGGTTATGGGTTATTCCCCTTTAAATTCTCTGTTCAAATCTTCTTTAGTTAACTTTTCTCTTTTAAGCTTTAGAGAAATTCCCTACTATCACTTCATTAAAAAAATTATTTCTTCCATAATTAAGAGCAAAAACAGTGTTTTTGTGCAAATTTCTGCAATTTTTTGCAAAAATACTTTCTTAATCTTTACCTTATTTGATGTTATAATGATTTACCTATATAAACATATTGTGTATATTACTGGGACTTCAGTGGTGAACCACTATGAACTCTGATGACATGTATGTAGAAGTAGATTATCAGCTTCATTGACTGCTTTGTGTTTAAAATATTTGTAAATCCTTTAGTGAGCAGTTGATGAAATTAACCGGAATGGCTTTGAACGGAACTTGGCATTTATGATGCTTATGAGGTGCTGACTATAATATATATATATGTATTGTGACTTTTATGCCTAAATGTCATCCAACATGGCCATCTGCAGGGAACTTAATTTATTACTCGACTGTATGGAAAGAGCATACAAAGAATATTTAATCTGAAACAACTTGGCTAGTCACATTAATGAATCTTAGATGGTCCCCTTCAAAACAGATGTCCTTCAAGTCTGCACCTTATGCAAATTGGCTACCAATGGGAAACAAAGTTTAATATAGGAGTACATTCAAAGATCTTCTTTAAAACCATTTGGCCAGTTGGAAATAAACTTTGGCACAATACCTAATTTTCTTTAAAATTGTGTCCTGCAGATCCATCCCTTATCCAAGATGGCATGCAATAGTGAAAATAGTTTAATTAAAGTTGGATCATATAACATAAATGTATAGTTACATAGTTTGAAAATGAGACCCTTTAACATATAAGTTGATTTGAAGTTATGTATTGGCCATGGTCCAGGTGAGCGATACAGGCTCTTGAGAGCCTCTTGTTTTTATTGTAGTCCTCTTTTAAAGTTTTGTAATGAAATTCTCTAATGCTTATGATTTTTGTTTAAAATGTCCAAGAGGCTAAAAAAGGGTGAATTTTATATTTGTCTGATTTTGACGGAGTATTTTCATTGGAACCCTTGTGAAAAGCTTTTTCTAGAAGATTTTATCATTTGCCCATACTTTTATTGTGTCCACACTTGTACTGTGTCCACACCTGAACTGTGTCCACATCCACTTAAATTTGCACTTACCGTATTGATTCAGGGTTCAATAAGCGGGGGGTATATTTGGCTGCCATTCGGCAACAGCTTTTGTTTCTCACTGATGGGGTCATGGATTCTATTTGTAAGGGGTTTATTTGTATTTTTTACCCTCTTGCTTTAGCGGGGAGGTATGTAGTGATCATGGTGTCTGTCCGTCAGTCTGTTTGTTTGTCCATAAGCCATAGGGTATTTACTTTGTGGAGTCAACTCCTCCATGTCCACTTGATGAAATTCACTGAAACTTTTGCAGAATGGTAAGTATATATTGCCATTGTGCGCCAACTATTAGGAAAATTTGATTTGATCTTTTGTATTCTGGAATCAAATGTTCATCCATCCACCATAGGGTACATACATACTTTGTGGTGTCAGCTCCTCCTACGCCACTCTGTAATATTCACTGAAACTTTCACAGAATATTCAGTACATATTGCCATTGTGCACCAACTACTTGAAAATTTGATCTGATCTTTTTCTTTTTTTCTTGAAGCAAATTGGGGGAGTTAATCCGTCTGCCAAAGGATAATTACTTTGTCACGGCCGGAAAACTTGATGGTCTCAATTGAATTTTATAACCAGAAAGTTTATTAATACAAAGTGACAGACCATGTATTTAAAAATCAGGGAATTTCACTCCATGCAAAACTGGTCAAAGATCTAAAATATTACTAAAACCATATTAAAGTCTGCGTTTTAAGACAGAAATCGTGTTTATTGTAGTCAGCCTCTTCGGGGCGATTCTAAAATCCTGACATAAAGAAAAAAATAATTTACCATTGTTATACGAAAAAAGAAAAGGGTTTTGGTTTATTAAAACTTATTTTATAAATTTATATGGAGTGACATTCTTTGATTTCTCGAACTGCACTTATTAGGTGTAAATCACAGATTTCCGGACGCCGGTGTTTTGGTTGAGAACATCGAATTTCCCAGGCGTGTTTATGGCATCAACTCCTCCTAGACCACTGAAAATTTGATTTGATTTTTTTTTTCTGGAATCAATGGATGAGAGGGGTAATATAAGCTTTGCTCACAGTTTTTCAAGTTTAATGCGATTTTTTGTTTGTTTGCAGAAATACCTCCAGGGTACAGATCATCCTTTAATCTCAGTCACCTGTTTAAATGAGGGAAAGAAATCAGCTGCATTTGAGCTGGCCCTTGCTGCATAGATGAAGGGGAGAAATCAGCTTCATTATGATTGGTCTAGCTTGGCTGCCTAGATCAATTGTTGCACTGCCTTATATAAGATCAAATTTAACAACAAAGGAAATACTCAGTGACAGAATATGTGGATTCTGCAACTTGTCTTAATTAGATATGATTCAAAATTTGAACAAATTCATGAAAATAGATTTTTATTCTAAGCATATATATTTGTACTTGTGTTGGAAAGTGTATCACATAAAGTAAAAAGTGTAAATAGTAAAGCTTGCTTAAATAATGTAAGTATAAAGTGTTCTTAAAATACAAAAAGAGTTGAATAATATTTATTATGTAACAGAAATTACAAATTATTTCATTTGTTGTTAAACTATTAATTTCGGGTATTGTTATTTTGTTACTACAGCATTTACTTTGTTTTACCGAGGGAGGAGTATAGTACATTTTAGTAAATTTAGTGTTTTTCTTTTTTATATATTTCAAGTACATGGACATTGACAAAGTTATTAGTTAATTCAGAGGGAATAGTGTAATATGTATATGTAGTATCTTAATGATTTGAGTTAGTTTTGTTTGGTCTAGTTGGTCAAGGGATAATATAACGGGTATGAATTCAGTATAAAGAAAAATGCCAAAATCAAATTGAGCATTTCACCATTCAACTGTTAATATTTTTCGAATACAAAGAAATCATTTTCATTTATTTAAGTTGTCAGGATTTCTATGGAAATTTATTTTCATGTGAAAAAGGTTTTTTTTTAGTATTGACCAGCAATAATGAATATACACTCTGCTTTACATACAATACATGTGATAAAGTCTTGGTTAGAACATACAGAAAAAAGCTCGTTCTAAATGCCAACAGTATTTTTTGTACACGAAAATTATTATGTACATGACTGCAGGTCATCGATATAAAACAAAGCTGTGATGTTCTATAGTGCTAATAATAATTCACTATTTTGTTTATATTGTGTTGTTTATAACTGCTAGTCTAATTTTCAGCATTTTTTTTTAAAGATTAATTTGCATATTTAATAAACTTTGTTGACCAATTTTTCTATATTATGTAACTTATATAACCTTATACATTTACTGATAATAAAGTTGAATTAATATAGATTTGGATGTCATATTTTTATTTAGTTGTCTTGGAAGAGGAACTTCTATAGTATCATATGTAAATGGGTAAATAACAGAAAATGACATACAAAAGAATTTAAAATTCATTTTGATTCTTATATATGAAGATTGTGTGGATGTGCATATAGTATTAATTTTTCAGTTAGTTATATTTGACTGTGTGTGGATGTGCATGTAGTATTATTTTTTCAGTTAGTTATATTTGACTGTGTGTGGATGTGCATGTAGTATTAATTTTTCAGTTAGTTATATTTGACTGTGTGTGGATGTGCATGAAGTATTAATTTTTCAGTTAGTTATATTTGACTGTGTGTGGATGTGTATGTAGTATTAATTTTTCAGTTAGTTATAGTTGACTGTACCAAATTAAAAAGAAAAGATATCAGGAAACATCTACAGTGACATTACATGAAGTTGCACATGTTGTCATGCTAGGTATACCCCCACTTGTATTATTTTACACATTAAAAATTGTGCATTACATGATACCCCGCCTATTTCATGAAATTTTGAAGTATCAAGGGACATAACTCCAGAACCCCTCGGACCGCTGAACCCAAATTCAAACTTGACCTGAGTTTTGTGGTAAACAAGTCACATACCAATGTTATTCCATTCACAAGTTATTAGTCAGGAACCTTTGGGGATAGACGGACAGACAGACAGGCAGACAGACAGACAGACAGACAGACAGACAGACAGATGGATACATGACATAGGGTATCCCATAATACCTCTCCACTCATGTGGCAGGGTATAAAAAGGGGAAAAAAGGCCAAGGCCCGCCTAACAGGAAGTGGATATATAGGTTGACAAAAATTGCTTATGACGAATTCTAAAGTGAAATACCAAATTTCAAATAAATCAGCCCTGCAGTAGCTGAGAAAAGAGTGACCTGGATTTGTTTATTAAATAAGATGAAAATTTTAGCTTAGTTCAATATAGCGAAAAACGACTAAGTCAAGCAAAGCAGGAATTGGATTTCACAGAGTGACCAAAATTGCTTACCATGTATACCCCATATACATGAAGTCAAATACAAAATTCGAAATAATCAGCCCAACAGTAGCTGATAAAAGTGCAATGAAAATTTTCATCATGTTCAATAAAGGGGAAAATGGTTAAGTCCTGCTAAACAGGAAGTTGATATTATACAGTGACCATTATCACTAATGATGTATTCCCCAATATATAAAGTAAAATGCCAAATTTTAAATAAATCCACCCAGCGGTAGCTGAGAAACGTATGACGAAAATTTTCACTATGTTTAAAGGGAAAAATGTCTTAGTCTCACCAAACATGAAGTTGATATCATAGGGTGACCAAAATCACTTGCGACATATTCCCCACATCAGATAAAGTCAAATACTAAAATTTTTATAAATTTGTCCAGCAATATCTGGGAAAATTGCAAGGAACTTCAGAACTACAGACAGAAGGACGGGCTGAATTAAATTTACATGGAGCAATGCTTCTGAAGTAAGACAGACACCAATTGATTTTGGGTCAGTAATTCATGAAGTCAAGGTGAATTGCAATTCTAGAAATAGATTTATTTTAATTGTAAACCAGATTTTCCATCGGAAAGATCTGGTTATTAAAATGGCGAAAATGGTGGGCGACGACTGCCAAATGGGTACATCATTTGTCTGGAGCAAATCTCCTACAGTTTAAGACATAGGAAGTTTTGTGGATCAGTTGTACATATATCAAAGGTGTGCATGGTACTTTGATTTTGATTTTTGATAATGAATGTCAAAAATATCAGTTTTTGAACATAGTCATTTTTACAGCAAAATGTTATTTTTAAATCAAATATTTACCAATAGGGTTCCCCATTTGTCCAGAGCAAATCTCCTATAGTATTTGAGACAGGAAATTTTTATTTTGCGTATTAGTTTTACATTTATCAAAGGTATGCACGGTACTTTTGTTTTGATTTTTGATAATGTATGCCAAAATAAGTCAGTTGTTGAACTTATTAGGTCAAATGTCTGCCAACAGGGTACCCCATTTGACCAGAGCAAATCTACAGTTTTCAAGACAGAAAGTTTTTATTGTGCAAATCATTTGTTTTTATACCAAAGGTGTGCATGGTACTTTTTTTTATTTTGATTTTTGATAATTAATGCCAAAATCACCAGTTGTTGAACTTAGTCATTTTTAGGTCAAATATTCACCAATCGAGTGCCCCATTTGTCCAGAACAAATCTCCTATATTTTAATAGACAGATCATTTGTACCTGTATCAAAGGTGTGTGTATTTTCCTTTTTGATGAAAATCCAAGTTGCTGAACTTTCAGAAATAGGCTACTTTGGTGGAAGGTTTAACATTGAAAATTAATAAAAATTAGTTCATTTCAAATATTGAGGGTCAACCAATGTGCAAGATATACTGTCCATGTAAAAGAAAACCTGGTTTGCTGTCACATTGACAGCTTTCCTCTTGTTAACCTCTACCGTAGATTTTGATCTAAACAAAAATTTATAAAACGTTTACAAGCAAATTGTGGATTTCTGTAAATCAAATTGAGCTATCTTTTAATGACCTTAGCTCAAAGTATTTCTCGATTCAAATCTGAACAATATCTGTTGTCAAATGGCAACCAGTTACGCCCCCACTTATCAAGCAATGAATCAATATAGTAACTGCAAAGACACAATATAGTTTTGGACACAGTGCAAGTGTTGACACAAGTATGGACACAATGATATTATCTTGTAGAGGCTGAGAAAAATGGCACAAAAAATTCATGTTTAAATTGGTAACCAAGTCCACATTTTGGAAAACCAAAAAGTACACATCTCACTGTAGGACTTGAAATATAAAATTCTTTTAAACTAAGCATATATAGGCTGCATATTAATTTCAAATAATTCCCTTAAGGCAAAGAGGAGAATTTTGTGACAAACCTTTCATGTTAATGATCAGTTCAAAATTTGAAGTCTATACTAACAGAAAGTTGGTATTGGAGAGCACTAAAAATAGCTTATAGGGCACAACTCATTACAAAAAAGCAGCATACTCAATTATAATGAATCACTTCAGCATGTTCAGGCAGAGTGGAGAATTTTGTGAATAAAGATCAAAACAGTAAAATTCAAAGCCCCATCAAACAGGAAGTTGTATAATTGGACAGCAAAAAAAATAGCTCTCAACACGCAATTCATTACAACATAGCATTATACCAAATTTCAAACTAGACCTGTTGTAGCATGGCAGCCAATTATAAGTTATACCCTCTCACATTCAACCCTGATTATCCCCGCACTTTGGAATGAAAGTTCGGGGATATTGTCGTTGGCCTCGTCCGCCCGTCCGTCACACATCCTTGCGACGCGAACTCCTCCTACATTTTTGGATTTAGGGTTTTAATTTTGTTATAGAACTGTTGCATATATGCTGCAGATGCGCAATAAGCTTTTGGATTTTTGATATTGGTCTTGGTGCAAACAAGGCCCCAAGATGTCCATTTTGACACATGTGGCATGCGACGCGAACTCCTCCTATATTTTTGGATTTAGGTTTTTAATTTTGTTGTAGAATTGTTGCATATGGTCTGTTGATGCGCAATAAGCTTTAGGATTTTTGATATTTATCTTGATGCAAACAAGAGGCCCCAAGATGTCCATTCGACAAAGACCACAAAATGTGGATTGTGACACATATGGCATGCGATGCAAACTCATCCTACATTTTTGAATTTATGGATTTAATTTTGTTGCAGAATTGTTGTTGAATTTATGGATTTAATTTCGTTGCAGAATTGTTGCATGTAGTCTGTAGATGTGCAATAAGCTTTAAGAATTTTGATTCCGGTTCCAACTTTGGTAAATTTCCTGAAAATGTCAGACTGATATTTTTGGACATTTTGGCATATAATCTTATGTTTTGGCAAGTATTTGGAAAAAAAATAAAATTCTGAAATCTTAGAATTCAAAAATGTGATTCCAATTTTGGTAAATATCCTGAAAGTCTCAAAGACCACTTATTTTTTGGAATTCTACCTAGCAACCATACTTTTAGCATTTGTTTTGATAAGGTTAATCATTTTCACCAATTGGATTTCAAAAATATTTGATTCCAATTTTGGTTAATTTCCTGAAAGTGTCAAAGACCACTTTTTTTTTAATTCTACCTAGCAACAATACTGTAAGGATTTGTTTCCATTAGGGCAATCATTTTCACCAATTGAATTTGAAAAATATTTGATTCCAATTTTGGAACATTTCCTGAAAGTGTCAAAGACCACTTATTTTTTTGGAATTCTACCTAGCAACAATACTGTAAGGATTTGTTTCCATTAGGGCAATCATTTTCACCATTTGAATTTGAAAAATATTTGATTCCAATTTTGGTTAATTTGCTGAAAGTGTCAAAGACCACATATTTTTAGAATTCTACCAAGCAACCATGCTGTTAGGATTTGTTTCCATTAGGGCAATCATTTTCACCAATTGAATTTCAAAAATATTTGATTCCAATTTTGGTAAATTTCCTGGAAGTGTCAAAGACCACATATTTTTTGGAATTCTACCTAGCAACCAAACTGTTAGCATTTGTTTTGATAAGGTCATTCATTTCCACCAATTGGATTTCCAAAAATATTGATTCCAAATTTGGTAAATTTTCTGAAATTGTCAAAGACCACTAATTTTTGGAATTATACATTGAAACCATAGTTAAAAAATTTGTTAGAATTAGAAGAAAGATTTCACTAATTTGATTTCCAAAATATATGATTCCAAGTTTGGTAAAATTCCTGGAAGTCTCAAAGACTGCTTATTTTTTTGGAATTCTGCCTAACAACCATATATTCTTTAATTCCTTATGGTAAAAATAGTGACTGTCAATAGTTAAATTTCAAAAATGTTTAAAAAAATTATACCCAGGGTCTTTAGCTGTTTTCTGTGTCAAACAGGGGTTGTGGGGATCACTGTCGTTTCCGACAGTCATTACTCTAGTTTGATATGGAAAGAGCAAATTTAAGTGTGTGTGGACACAATGATATACACCCCTTTTTTTCCAGCAAATAAACAAAGTTGAATTATCTCCCCTTCAAAGTTTCCATCAGCAACCATATTACTTTTACAGATCTTTAGTAACACTTCAACTGTGAACCATTTCATCAATATCCAAGCACCTAGGAGAACAGGTGCTGACATAGAGCCTCCCCTTTTTCCAGAAAATATTCAAATTTTAAAATTTTAGCAGCAACTTTATTACTTCATGCACATCTTCTAGCGGTTCACTATAACTTGGTGAAAAGTCATTGCCGTTTAGGAGGACTTGGGCTGACAAGGATCACCCTTTGAAACACGTTCAAAGACCTTCATCTCTCAAAGTACTGAGGCAATTGGAACCAAACTTGGTCACAATAGTCCTTAGGTGGTCCCTTGCTAAAGAGGTGTTTTTCAGGTCCAGGCATATCCAAGATGGTTGCCAGCAGGAAACATAGTTTTAACATTGGACACTATGGGAAAACACTTGCAAAGATCGTCTTATCTGAAACTACTGAGCAAATTGGAACATGGCTGCCAGTGGGAAAAATAGTCCTGTCAAACAGGAAGTTGTATAACTGGAGAGCACGAAAAAATAGCTCTCAACACACAACTCATTACAAGATAGCATTATACTGAATTTCAAACTAAACCTGTTGTAGCATGGCAGCCAGTTATACCCTCACACATTGAATCCTGATTTGATATGGAAAGAGCAAATTTAAGTGTGTGTGGACACAATGATATACCCCCCTTTTTTCCAGCAAAAAAAACAAAAAACAAAGTTGAATTATCTCCCCTTCAAAATTTCCATCAGCAACCATATTATTTATACAGATCTTTAGTAACACTTCAACTGTGTAACATTTCATCAATATCCAAGCACCTATTCAGGAGAACATGTGCTGACATAGTACCTCCCTTTTTTCCAGAAAACATTCAAATATTCAAAGCAGCAACTATATTACTTCATGCACATCTTCTGGTGGTTCACTATAACTTGGTGAAAAGTCATTAAAATCCAAATTGCTGTTTAGTAGGACGGGCTGACAAGGATCACCCTTTGAAACACGTTCAAAGACCTTCATCTCTCAAATAAATGAGCCAACTGGAACCAAACTTGGCCACAATAGTCCTTAAGTGATTCCTTGCTAAAGAGGCGTTTTTCAGGTCCGGGCTATATCCAAGATGGTTGCCAGCAGGACACATTGGACACTATAGGAAAACACTTTCAAAGATGGTCTTCTCTGATTAAACTACTGAGCCAATTGGAACCAAACTTGGCCGCAATAGTCTATGGATGGTCCACTGCAAAAAAAAAGATGTTTTTCAGGTTTGTGCTATATCCAACCAAAAAATCTTGTTAGAACAGGGCTGCCAGTGGGAAATTAGTTTTTACATGGGACCTTATGGGAAAACACATTCAAACATCACCTCTAAAACTACTTGGCCAATTGGAATCAAACTTGGCCACAATAGTCCTTAGGTGGTCCCTTGCAAAACAGCTGTTCTTTTAGGTCAACGCTACATCCAAGAGGGCCGCCAGTGAAAACATAGTCTTAACATAGGACCCTGTGGGAAAACACGTTCAAAGACCTTCATCTCTCAAACTACTGAGCCGATTGGAACCAAACTTGGCCACACACAATAGTCCTTGCGTGGTCCCTTTTTCAGGTCCGGGCTATATCCAAGACGGCTGCCAGCATGGAACATAGTTTTAACATCGTCTTCTCTGAAACTACTGAGCCAATTGGAACTAAACTTGGCCACAACAGTCCTTGGATGGTCCTCTGCAAAAAAGGAGTTTTTTCAGATTTGCACTATATCCAAGCTGGCTACTAGCAAGGAATATAGTTTAACATTTGACCTTATGGAAAACACCAACAGAGGTCTTCTCCCCTTAAAATGCTTGGGCATAATGGAACTTTATGTTTGACTATGGGCTCTTTATAACGATTTGTATGTTAATCAAGGGCCAGGTGAGCTATACAGGCTCTTGGCTCTTGAGAGCCTCGTTTCCAGAAAATGTTCAAAGTTGAATTATCTCCCTTTAAAAATTTCAACCAGCAGTCATACTACTTCATGCACATCTTGTGGTGGTACACTACAAATGTAGTCCTATAATATAAGCCTTTCTAGGTTCATACTGTTTTACATTCAACATTTTCATCAGACTTTTGCTTTTTTCTCACTGCAGAAGAACAACAAAAATGCAAAAATCCGATGAAAATATTGAATGTAATTGATATGAAATTACCAAGGCTAATAGGATTTACTACAACTCATTTCATCAATATAAATGTAGCTGTTTAAGATGGGGGTGATTTTTCTGACCACACGAATTAAGAAGAAATAGCCATTGGAAAGCCAAATATTGTAATATAATATAAGAATCAGAATGGAAAATTCTGGATTGTCAATAGCACTCGGAAATCGGCTAAAAACAGAACACAACTATCCCAGTTAAAAGGACATGTGCTGACATGGTTTATCCCTTTTTTTAGCTCACCTGGCCAAAGGCCATGTGAGCTTTTGCCATCACTCGGCGTCCGTCGTCCGTCCGTGCGTCCGTCGTCCATCCGTCCGTCCGTCCGTCTGTCGTCCGTCCGTCCGTTAACTTTTATTCAAAGATCTTCTCCTCTGAAACTACTGGGCCAATACTAACCACACTTGGCCTGAATCATCACCAGGGTATGCTCTTTCAAGTTTGTGATTTTTATGTCCGTAGACCAAACAACATGGCCGCTATTACTAAAAATAGAACATAGGGGTAAATTGCTGTTTTTTTTTGCAAATTACTTGAAAACCATTACAGATATCAAAATTCTGACAGAAGTAAAAATGATCAGCATGATGAGATCTACCTGCCCTGCAATTTTGGAGAATATCCGTTTACCCGTCTTGGAGTTATTGTCCCTTTTCCGTAAAATTTTCAGTTTTTCGTTACTTGGTCCTATATATTGAAATTGATAGAAGATAGAACTGAAGTTTGTATAACAAAAATGGTCAACATAGTAAGATCTACATGTCCTGCAATTTGAAGAAAATCTGACAACCCACATAGGAGATATTGCCGCTTTTTCTTTGAATTTTCACAATTTTTGAACGGTTTTACTTTTATTTCAAAAACTGTTTGAGATAAAGGTTAAATGTGAATTGCAAAAGTGTTGAGGTTTTCCAGAACTACAATTTCTACATATGTCCAGCAGGTTCGCATCTCATCCAAGATGGCCACCAGCGGGGAAGATAGTTTAACATAGGACCCTATAGGAAATGCATTCAAGGGTCTTCTCCTCTGAAACCACTGAGCCAATGGGGACCAAATTTTGTAACAATAGTCCTTGGGTAGTCCCCTTTAAAGTTTGTGATTTTTGCGTTTATACGTCATCCAAAATGGCTGCCAGCGTGGATCACAGTTTAACATAGGGACCCTATGGGAAATGCATTCAAATGTCTTCTCCTCTGAACCTACTTAGCCAATTGGAACCAAACTTGGTTACAATTGTCTTTGGGTGATCCCTTCCAAAGTTTGTGATTTTTAGTTTTTCCCTCATCCAAGAATGAAAATGTAACATCTGCTGAACTGATTTATAGTATGAATGGGTGGTCTATAGATGACAATGAATAAAACCAGTGACCAGGTGAGCGATACAGGCTCATGTGAGCCTCTAGTTATCTCACCTGGCCAAATGCCAGAGTGAGCTTTTGCCATCACTTGGCGTCCGTCATAGTCCGTCCGTAAACTTTTTACATTTTGACTATATTCCTCAGAAACCACTGGACTAATTTGAACCAAACTTTACAGGAATTATGTATGGAAGGTCCTTTACTAAATTTGCCGAAATTTTTCTGATATGCCAAAAAAAAAAACATGGCCGCCAGTGCAGGGCATAGTTCAACATAAGACCCTATGGGAAAAAGCATATATTGGCTAAATCCTCTGAAGCTACTGAAGCAAATTGAACAAAACTTTGCAGGAATGATGTATGGAAGGCCCTTTACTTGAATTTTTCTGAAAACATTGCTGCCAGCACAGAAAAGAGTTTAATGTGGGACACTATAGGAAAAGAATATTTGATATCTCCTCTGAGACTACTGAAGCAATTTGAACTTAACTTACGAGTAATGATGAATGGAAGGTCCTTTACTTAGATTGAGGAATTTTTCAGATCAAAGAAAAAACATGGCTGCCAGAACAGGACATAGTTTAACATTGGACCATATGGGAATAGCATATTTTAGCTAACTCCCCTGAAGCTACTGAAGCAAATTGAACCAAACTTTACAGGAATGATGTATGGAAGGTAGTTTATGTAGATTGCCAAAATTTTTCTGACCTCGGCTAAAAAACATGGCCATCAGCGCAGAACAGAGTTTAACATGGGACCCTATGGGAAAAGCATATATTTGATATCTCCTCTGAAGATGCTGAAGCAAACTGAACCAAACTTTGCAAGAATGATGTATGGAGGTTCCTTATGTAGATTTCCGAATTTTTTCTCATCCGCTAAAAACATGGCCGCCAATTCAGAACATAATTTAACATGGGACCCGATAGTGAAAGCATATATTTGCTATCTCCTCTGAAACTGCTGATGCAAATTGAAACAAACTTACGAGGAATGATGAATGGAAGGTCCTTTACTTAGATTGAGGAAATTTTCAGATCCAACAAAAAACATGGCTGCCGGCAGGGCAGGACATAGGTTAACATTGGACCCTATGGGAAAAGCATATTTTAGCTAACTCTGAAGCTACTGAAGCAAATTGAACCAAACTTTACAGGAATGATATATGGAAGGACCTTTATGGAGATTACCGAAATTTTTTCTGATCTCGGCTAAAAAACATGGCCACAGAACCAGTGCAGAACATAGTTTAACATGGGACCCTATGGGAAAAGCATATATTTGATATCCCCTCTGGAGCTACTGAAGCAAATTGAACCAAACTTTGCAGGAATGATGTATGGAAGTTCCTTATATAGATTGCCGATTTTTTTTTTCCGATCTGCTAAAAAACATGGCCGCCAACACAGAGCATAGTTTAACATGGGACCCTATAGTGAAAGCATATATTTGCTATCTCCTCTGAGACTACTGAAGCAAATTGAACTAAACTTACGAGGAATGATGAATGGAAGGTCCTTTACTTAGATTGAGGAAATTTTTCAGAGGCTGCCAGGGCAGGACATAGTTTAAGATTGGACCCTATGGGAAAAGCATATTTTAGCTAATTCCTGTGAAGCTATACTGAAGCAAATTGAACCAAACTTTACAGGAATAATGTATGGAAAGCCCTTCACATAGATGACAGAAATTTTTCCTAATTGCCAAAAAACATTGCTGCCAGCACAGAACATAGTCTAACATTGGACATTGGCGTTAGCTGGTCAATAGACCACATAACAAAATATTTTTTTATCTGGCAAGTGAACATAATTACCTGACAAGTCAACATAAATATCCGACATGTTGACATAAATATCTGACAAGTCTACTTAATTATCTGACAAGTAGGGGGCAGAACTATGCCACCATACATAGCTGAGGATTTAGTGAATACAATTTCATGATTATGACCAATACAGTAAAAATTCAAAGTCCCATCAAACAGGAAGTTGATATTGGAGAACACTAAAATACCTTAGAATGCACAACTCTTTTCAACAATGCAGCATGAAAATTTGAAATAAATCCCTTAAAGCAGAGCAGAGAACATTTTTACAAAAAAATTCACTCTTATGACCATTACAGTAAAAATTCAAAGACCTGTCAAACAGGAACTTGATATTGGAGAGCACCCTAAAACAGCTTACAATATAAAGATCCTTACAAAAAAAGCAGCGTACCAGATTTCCAATGAATCATTTCAGGCATTTTGTGAAGAAAAATATTGGATGGAGTGACAGAATGACAGATGGACCGACAGATAAGGCTGTTCCAACAAGAGCTGTCGTCGAATGGCAACTAGTTATACCCCCACTCATTGAACCCTGAATCAATATGGTTTGTACAAAATCAAGTGTGACGCAATACAGGCACGACACAAAACAAGTGCTGACACAATTCACATATGGACACAATGATATAATCCTCAAGAAATAAACAAAATATAGTAAGTTGCATGTCTGAAAATGAATCCCACTATTTGAAATGACTATACAAAGCTTTTGACAAAATGACGTAAATTCAACTATTATCATCAATTCTGTAAAAATTCAAAGTCAAATCAAACAGGAAATTGATATTGGAGAACAATAAAAATTGCATACAATGCGCAACTCATTAAAACAAAGCAGCATACCAAATCCCTTCTAAGATAGTCAAGAATATTGAGACCAAAAATTCATTATTCTGACCAATACAGTAAAAATTCAAAGTTCCGTGAAATAGGAAGTTGATACCAGAGAGCATTAAAAATTTGATTACAATGCACAACTCATTGCAAAAAAGCAGCATACCAAATTTCAAATGAATCCCTTAACTAGTAAGGGAGCCAAGAATTTTCTATTTGTGTCGAAAATTTCACTATTATGACCATTACAGTAAAAATTCAGTCCTGTCAAACGGGAAGTTGATATCAGAGAGCACTAAAATTGCTTACAACACATACACAACTCATTGCAACAAAGCAGCATACCTATTTTCAAATGAATTCCTTCAAGGAGAGTGGAAAATTTTGTGACGAAAAAATATCGGCCGAAATTGACGGACAGATGGACGGACAGATGGACAGACAAGGGTAATCAAAAAACCACCCATTCATTGAGTGGGGCATAATATACCCACACTCATTGAGTGGAGGTATAACTAAGAGGCTAACATTAGCCTGTATCGCTCACCTGGTGACAAGTTTTATTGACCATCCATTTGTATTCATACTATTACAGTTTCTGAGAAGATATTGGTGGTCATCTTGGAAGATGTAGGAACTAAAAGGGGACCACCAAAGGAATATTGCGATCAAATTTGGCTAAAATTGTTCAAGTTGTTCCAAAGGAGAAGATCTTTTAAAGCATAAACCATAGGGTCATTATTTTAAACTACTATGTTCCAAGCTGGCATCATTGATGAGAAACAAAAAAAATCACAAACTTTTAACAGGGCATCCTAGGACTATTGTGATCAAGTTTGGTTCATTTCAAAGGAGAAGACCTTTGTATGCATTTCCCATAGGGTCACTGTGTTAAACTACATGTATGTTCCCTGCTGGTGGCCATCTTGGATGAGGTATGAACAGAAAAACTAGAGGATGACATGCCCCTGCACAAGGTTGAATCAAATTGGGACTTTTTAGTAATATTTGTGTCTGTAAGACACATATGATGCCCCGCTAAACACATGTTATTCTATGTTGCACAGATTAACTATGTACCCTCTATTACTAAATCACCAAAAAAATCAAAAGTTGAACAATGTATATTTTTGAAAAAAAAAATGAACAGAAATCAAAATACATACCACAAGAACATCTTCAATATAGAAAAAAGCTTCCTAGCATCAAAACTCTAGGACGAGTTGTGCGGACAATCTGTGTACCCTCTTTTAATAATTCACCCAATAAATGACTAAGTTCAACAATGTGTATTTTTTTTCAAAAATGCATCAAAATCAAAATCCTTCCCACATGCACATCTTCAATATAAGTACAAAAGATCTGCAAAATAAAAACTTCCTAGCACAAAACTGTAGGAGGAGTTGCGTGGACAAACTATGTACTCCCTATTACTAAATCACCAAAAAATGACGAAGTTCAACAATGTATAATTTTGACAAAAATTAACCAAAATCAAAATCCTTACCACAGGCATATCTCCAATATAGGTACAAATGATCTGCAAAATAACAACTACCTAACATTAAAACTGTAGGAGGAGTTGCGCGGACAAACTATGTACCCTCTATGAAAAATCACCAAAAATGACAAAGTTCAACAATGTATATTTTTGACAAAAATGCACCAAAATCAAAATCCTTATCACATGCACATCTTCAATATATGTACAAATGACCTGCAAAATAAAAACTTTCTAGCATAAAAACTGTAGGAGGGGTTGCACGGACAAACCATGTACCCCTCTCGGACGGACGGACGGACAGGGGTAAAACAATATGACCCCCCCCTGACTTTTTGTCGCTGGGGCATAAAAATCCTTACAAATAGGACCACCAAGGACTATTGTGACCAAGTTTGGTTCCAACTGGCTTGGTTGTTTCAGTGGAGAAGGCCTTTGAATGTATTTCCCATAGGGTCTTGTGTTCAACTATGTTCCCCACTGGTGGCCATCTATGATAAGATGGGAACCTACTGGACATTCATGTAGGTAGAAATGCGGTCCTTGATAAGGTTAGCACTTTCACAATTCAAACTTAACCACTTTCTCAAATAGTTCATGAAATAAAAGTAGAAACATATAAAAATCGTGAAAAATCAAAGGAAAAGAGGCAAAAACTCCTATATGGGTCTTCAGATTTTCCTCAAAATTGCCGGACATGTAGATCTTACTATGCTGACTATTGCCATTATTTAAACTTTACCTCTATATTCTATCATTTTCAATAATAAGACGAACACTGAGTAACCAAAAAAAAAAAAATTATGGAAAAGGGGCAATAACTCTTAAGACAGGAGATTCAGCATATTCTCCTAAAATGCAGGATTGGTAGATCTAATCATGCTCATCATTTTTACTGTTTAAGATTTTTTTTATATCTATAACTGTTTTGAGTTATTTGCAAAAAAAAAAAACAAAAACAAAAAAACAGCAATTTACCCCATTTTCTATTTTTAGTAACAGCAGCCATGTTGTTAGTTCTAGGAACTTATAAAATTGCATACCCTGGTGATGATTTAGATTAAGTTTGCTTAGTACTGGCCCAGCAGTTTCAGAAGAGAAAATCTGTGAATAAAAGTTAACAAGACGGGTGGACAATGGATTGATTGATTGATTAGTTAGAGTTTAACGTCCAATGAGC
>MJUU01071900.1:2438-25889 GCA_002080025.1 Modiolus philippinarum
AAAAAAACAAAAAACAAAAACATGTAAAAAAATGAAAATAAAAAATCGAAAAATGCATTTTTATGAATAAAAATATTGAAATTGAAATTAAAATGTAAACTCGAGATTTAAACATTTTATTTTCGTCTCCCAAAACGATATATATAGGGTGGTGACACGTTATTCTCTTTGTGATTAATAAACATAATGCAAGTTAGAGTCATCAGAAAGTAGTTTGATGTAATAGTTGTCCAATTAACGGTATGTAATATACAAGTGGCTGAAGAACACACCTGTCACCTTGACCAGGTGATATTTGCCGGAGGGCATCATAAATCATTTTTGTAGTTCTTTAAAATCTTAAATTGAGCATCAAATATTGTTTGTTGTTTATAACAGATATAAAATTGATTTAAATGTGGCTTAGAACCGCGTTTTACATGAAATATATAACCCAGGTATCTTTATTATAATACACAATATCGGTTCCAAAATCTATATTTCAGTTATATATATTTTAACTTTAAATTAAAAATTGTTAAAATTATAACATGATTGAGAAAAAAAATGAGGATAACAAGCTAAAGACAATGATGGTAATACAACATCCGGGTTATCCCATCATCTTTGATTTTTGATTTTCACAAAAATTTGGCGATTTTCAAATCAAATTGGAAGTAACAAAACTACAAATTAAACTGTTCTAATGTAGATTTTCTTTTACAGTAACCTTTCATCTTCCGCTGTATATGTGCATAAATGTAAATTATTTCGATTTAAGACGTTTTATNTCAATTGAAAGAAGAGGTTTTCAAGATTACGTGGATAACAGCATAAATTAGACAAAAACAACGGTTTTCGAGAAAATTCAAAATATCCATCCCATTCTCGTGCTTTCTTTGTATTTTTTTATCGAGTGAAATCGTAGTTCGTTCGTCATCAAAGTCACGTGATGACCATAATAGCTGGCCACGTTTAGTTATGTATTACGGAATGAATTTTTGTGGCTGAAAAAAAACTCTGCATAACTGGATGGAAAGCCTGATAGAAACATAGAAGAGTTTTTTAACTTGTTCATAAACAGCAATGATTTTTGGTTGATAAAATTCCCGGAAAACCGGAGAATTTACACCGANACGGTTTTCGAGAAAATTCAAAATATCCATCCCATTCTCGTGCTTTCTTTGTATTTTTTTATCGAGTGAAATCGTAGTTCGTTACGTCATCAAAGTCACGTGATGACCATAATAGCTGGCCACGTTTAGTTATGTATTACGGAATGAATTTTTGTGGCTGAAAAAAAAACTCTGCATAACTGGATGGAAAGCCTGATAGAAACATAGAAGAGTTTTTTAACTTGTTCATAAACAGCAATGATTTTTGGTTGATAAAATTCCCGGAAAACCGGAGAATTTACACCGATCGTACGCTTTGGACGGAATTCGTGAATATTTATTAGAGATAACGTTTGATGCCGCTTTTGAAACACCTACGTGCAGGATCTACCTGTAATGTTGTATATAGGTGAAGAGTTGTGTGCCGAAGGTACTTCAAACAAACTAGTCAATCAGTGTCAAAGCTTTTGGGCACCAGCTTTTATTAGTTTAATAAATCTATGTCGCTAATCAGAATTATTTTTCCGATATGTTTAAAAATAAGTTTTTATGACAAAGTAAAGTTTGTATGTTGAATTCAAATTATCGGTTGAATTTGAGAAATTGTGTTATTTGGGGTTTTTATATCTAAATGCGGTGTTTTACATTTCCGCAAATTGGCATTACGCTTCAGAAAAAATATATTACGTTTCCGGAAAAAATAGTTTACCTTTCCGCAAAAAATATATATTACTTTTCAAGCAAAAAAATTTCGTTTCCGCAAAAGAAATATCTCACCTTTGTAAAATATTTTACGACTTTATATCCGCAATTTGAAGTTTATACAATTAAAAAAAAATAATAATAAAGACGATCGGTACATGATCAAATAAATTTTGAACGTTCAACCTTTTTTTCTTTTTTTTTCAACTTGTGACATTCGCAGTATTTTTGTACAAAAGTATCACATACAATATTAAAAAGAAACACGTACTATCATAGCCAACAAGTATTTATTGTTTTGATACTTTTTAAAAACTTTTGTCAGAAGTTTATTTTTGTAGGTTAAAAAGAGAACATATCTGACCAGTATGTTCACCTCATACTTGCATTTCAAATTTCAAAGTCTAGGGTAAACATGTTCAAAATCTTAACTGGATTTATCAGTGAAGTCTTATTAAATAGTGTGGATCCATCCAGTACATTCATGCACAAAGCTGACGATGATATTTTTTTGTCAATTTTATTTAATCATTATAAATCACATTGAAATTTCAATGAGAGCTACCTGATTAACCAGGTAAATTTTTAGATTTGCATAAAATTTGCAAAATTTGAAATGTCCGAATAACTTACCTAAGCTGCAATCTGTAGCCAAAGGAGATATCATAGCATGCATTTACTGGTATATTAAAACATTTCTACAGTTTATCATACAAATTTTAATGAGAGCTACCTGATTAACCAGGTAAATTTTCGGAAACGTAATGCATAAAATTTGCGGAAACGTAATAATTAACATTTGAAAAAATGGCGGAAAAGTAATGCGCCCCTAGAATGAAGAGACTTGAGCGATCGTTATCGAGGGACAAATCTACTGCATGGCGACTACAGGTTATCTTTCGATACTAGAAATAACCTCGAACGAGTGTGCCACTGCAAGGACGATAACGTCTTCTGATTAGTACACTTCCGGAAAAAATTAAGAGGAATAAAACTCCTCTTGACACGAAGATGGATGGGTTATTCTACCTTAATTCTTTTCCTGGAAATATTCCATGTTTATGCATCATGGGAGTAAGCATGGAACTAGAGTGTATCCATTTACAACACCAGCATGCAGTACCACCAGAACAAGAGCATAAGACGAAAAACGGTTTCCAATATTTGACCTCTGTTTAACAAGCGTGAGTCGTTCGAAATGCTGCAGAAGATATGTTTTGTGTATGAAATGTTATTTAGAGCCATGACGATGTGTGATACGGTCTTGTAGAGTATTGTATTGCTGATCTTACACTTACAGCTCTACGACGACTATAATGAAAAAAAGTGATGTCCTAAGTAAAATCCGTTCTTGGCATTCAGATCGACATGGAAACAGGCCACTTCTTCGATGTACGGACCTGGGACTTGCTTCTGTTGGACGATATGATTTTTACCTTTACTTATTTTCACTGAAGGTTTGCATCATCGGAGTCTATCGTTGATGGCTTGAAATCAAAACTTTAATTTCGTAAAGGACGCAAACCAAAACAGAAACAGCAACTATCTCGTTCTCTTCGACAATCCCGTCGATCGCCGACCCGTCACCACACTGGAAAGGCAGACACACTCGAAGTAGACATTTTTTTGGTGAAGATGCTTAAAGAGGCACTCAAGAGATATTTCGGATATCAAGTGGTGGACCTAAAGGCTTTGGCATCCGAACAGTCGATAATTCGTTACGCAGCGACACCATGGAAATCGAGGAAAACGAGGTGTTACAATATATCAAGTGCTGTTCCAAACGGATCCAATTTTGTGGGTCCATTTTCGGGAAAGTGCGTTCATTTACGCTTTCAGGTGTCTGCAAAAACAGCGTGTTCTGTTCGAGACTTTGACCAGATGTTCGTCCGCGTATCACACCTTCAAGACAACATTTCAGTTTGTATCGGTAGTTTCCATCCAATTGTTTCCATTCGGCCCTTCTGCATTTTGTCCAAGTCTTTTTTTTTTGATAAAGCTCGAGTATCTACGCGTATGATCTACATACGCGACAGGCCATCAGGTCCAAGTCACTTACATTGGAGTCTTCGGTCTTAATAGTCGCTTGTGATCATCGGAAATCAGACGCTTCGGATACATGTTTGGTCAGCAACATACTACAGTACCTAATCAACAATCAACCCGATGACAGCGACAGCTTTGAAATGTACAACTTACATAATTTCAAGTACAAATGTGAGACCTTTACCATGGAAGATGGTATTAAAGTACTCTCTACACGGAATCCAAAACCATTGAATCCGAGCTGATGAACAAGGCAGTGTCTGTCCGTCCACGCCGCGTGGATGCATAGCCCACAGGCTGCGCGTCCACGCTTCCGGTTCTTGTATAAAACAGGAAAATTTTCCGGTCCTTCTAGCAAACATTGACATTACAATCTACCTGAAAGTCGAAAAAATTGAATGAAAAAAATAAGTTTTTTTGCGTTAGCTGGAATTTTAAATTTAAAAAATCTAATCTAATATCCCGAAAAGCTTCCATTGCAGATATTACTTTTATTCTGGGCATAATTGCTAACTATATTGAAATTTATAATGACCTATGCTAGAAATTATTGGATGGTTGCCACATTATTTAATACAATTGAAATTAGAATGTCCACTTCGTCGTTATTTTGGTACTTTACAAAGCAGTCACTTTGCGATAGTTGCTTTCAGAAAATAAAGGAAGTAAGATTCCTTTTCAGCCACGATCCAATTTTCAATAATTTACACGAGAAGATAAACGAGGTCAAGTAGCATGGAAAATATTTAATTCCATACCCGCGAATCTTGTGACATTATTACTGTAAAAAGTGGATAACAGGAAACATCACAATCATTATGGCTGAAATTTACAATAACATGCCACAATCTCACAGGGAACTACATAGGAAAAACACAAATAAGACAAAAGATAAACGTAAACAACGATAGGAACACAGGACAGCCGGACTTGACACCGGCACTATAGCAAAAGCCAGCGGTCGGGTTAAACCGGTTTATGTTTACCCAATCTTCCCCTTTGTCTGTCCCGTTTCCCTATAGTATTATTTATTAAACATACGAATAAAACCCAATACAGTTATACTACTAACTCCATGACCACAATCTTGAAAGGCTGAGACAAAATGTTGTAAAAGTTTGATGTTATGCAAAACTATGAGACCATATACTTTGTGTGTCAGCTGCCATGGGCTACCCAGCGATATCGATTGAAAAATTAAGAGTAAAATATAAAAAGGGAAATATCTTGCATTTAGCCTTTGTCTTAGTGTTCTTAGTGAGTTAGACAAAAACATTTTCCTACTTTAAATGGACACATATTCTAAAGTTTTCATCTTCGTTTTGTACATGTTCTGGTTCATGTTAAGACATTCGCTACAATTTGACATCGTTTTCTTTTCAACTGACGATTTAACAAATCGCCATAACTTGCAAAATAAATGAGAAAAAAAAACAGCCTTATGAAATATTCAGCTAAGATACATGTAGAATATCGCTTGCACGTGTCCGTTTTCATGTTAATATTTTTCGTTTTTTTCATTTTTGGATACCTTTCGCAATGTTACCACCGACAGCAGCCAACCTCACATGTAGTGAACTATCCACATCCTAAAGAATCCATTTTTCAAAGCAAATATTCAATTCTAATATGACGGCCTTCTTCTCTTTGTATCCAAACCCGTGGTAAAAATAATATTTACTTATAGGTAACGTCATAAACAAATGACGGTACTTTCGATAACGTCATAGATAATTGAACATCAGTTTTTGCAACGTCACAGACTAAATAGCGTCATAAAAAGTACATCTATGTGTACTAGGAGGAGTAGACGAGTTTCCAATTGGTGAATTTTCCTGGAAAATTTTGACGTCACAATATAGATTTTTGGACGTCACAATGTAACGTGACGCAATTTACTCCGATTGACCCCAGGTCAATCGGGGTAATTCATTCATAAAATGAAATTGGAAATTCGTCTATTCTCCTAATCAGAACATTGTGACTGTCCTATTAGAATCGAAATAATTAACAGAATCCATATATTTCTATTATTTTTACCACGGGCTGGCACTTTATGGTGTTATTTTGCGCTTCGCTGGTCGCTCGGGGTAAAATATTCGCCATAAAGTGCCAGCCCGTGGTAAAAATAATATAAATATATGGCTACTGTTAATTATTTCTTAAATATTTTTCAAGGAAAATATTCAAATATTTCCTTTAAATTTTAACAACAATGAACATCAGCTGCAATATTTTATTTGAAAAATGATTTGAATGTTTTAATATTTTATGGCATGGTTGACATAATTTGATTTTTACTCTAATATGCATGAAAGTGTGGATGCAGTAATGTGAAAAACTAAAAAAAATGTCTGACGCCACTCCTTCACTCTTTTTTCCTATCTAAAACGACTCTAGAGAGTTATCTCACATTTGTTTTTTATCGTTCTCGTTGATCATCCACCAGATTTCCACGGCAAACTTATTACCTTATTTGGACATATCTTCCAAATGTGGTCACATGATACGCTACCTTACTTCTGCCCAATTAGCGGCTCATATCGAAATTCGACTGGAAATAAAGTTATTTGCAGTAAGGTGAAATTAATTAAATCTAGGTTTGTATCTGAAAACTGCATGAGCGTGGTCACATGAGTCAAAATTTATCAGCACTGTAAAATATTTTCCTGCATAAATTATATATAGCTATATAGTCAATACAAAGAGCTTTATCCTGGTAAAATTTCGTAATAGGAGAATGGAATTTAACATGTAAACTAGCGAGTTAAAGTTGGCCAGTTTTCTCGATTTCATTGTTCTGACGTTCGTTAATCATCGATAATTGTCATTTGTTAATTGGACGGTTTCTCGATAATTTTACGACCTCTTTACACAAGAAAACAACCACTAATGCATTCATTACCCATTTTTAATTAGGATTTCATTTTTGTGTGAATGAAAATTTAATGTTGTAGATATGCGATAAATCAGTTTTTCGGAAAAATTTTTAGAATAATTTTATGTTGAGTAAATCAAAAGCTACAGCCAAAAAATCGTAGCCTGGAAACAGCTTTTTATTCGATCAAACTGGTTTGTTAAATACATTTACATTTACAGGAATACTGTGAAGGGCCGTCAAACAGCATCAACTCACTGGAAATACTTGAGTGGCATGGCTTCCACACAAGGCCGTTAAAATGTCCGTATTTACAGTTTAAAACTATTTACAACACGACTCTACCCTACTCTTCCATGAAACTGTGAAGGGAGGTCTTGACTGCCTCCATAGTTTCCTGACTGACGACCATCTCTGGTAGGTTGTTGTCTTTGGAAAAAAGTTGTATTTGTATGTATCTGTGTTGCAGCTAACAGCTATAAAGCTGTTACTAACTCGTATTCTTGTTGTTAGTGTTGTTGGTCTTCCTACATATGGTGGTATCTTTAGAGCGCTGATGTTGTTCACGCATTTGTAAAAGTTCATCGCGGTTCTTGTCTTCTCTGCTGTAGAGATGTCCATTTGAGCTCCTGGAGCAATGTTGTGACACTTTGGTAGCAATTGTATTGACCAGTTAAAGCGGGCGGCTCTACGTTGCACCTTTTTGACCGAGTCAATTTGATATTGACGAAAAGGGTCCCATACCGATGATCCATATTCTAAGTTCGGGTGTATTAGTGTTGTGTACGCTTTTTCTTTAACTTCTTTACTGCATTTGTTAAGGTTTCGCCTTAGAAATGCCAAGATATCAGTTGCTTTGGTGGTAATCTGGTCAATATGATGGTTCCAATTTAGGTCATTCCCTAGTTCCACTCCGAGGTATGGATTCTGTTCTACCTCCTCTAGCGTACTCCCATCAATATTGTAGATGTAACTAGATATTATGTTATGTCTTGATCTCTTGAGTCTCATTACATAGCATTTTTGGCATTGAATCTCATAGGCCAGGTTTTGGACCACTCTATCATTGTGCTAAGATATTCCTGCAACTGTATGGTATCTTTGTCAAATTCTATGGTTCGGTATAGAAGGCAGTCAGCTTCAAAAAGTTTGACCTCTGATTTTACTCCTTCGCCAATATCGTTTACGTAAAGTAAAGACATCAAGGGGCCCAAGACCGTGCCTTGGGGTACCCCGGACTCGACATGGACTTCTGCAGAGGCTTCGCCATCAGTACCACTCTTTGTTTCCTAGTTGTTAACCACTGTCTGATCCATTCATGGGTGCGGTCTCTAATCCCGTAGTGATCTAGTTTCGTTAACAGTCTTCTATGTGGTATGGTGTCAAATGCCTTAAAAAATCTATAATCATCATATCTACTTGTTTCCTCATGTCTAATGCTCTTGATATGTCTTCTATGGTGGTCAATAATTGTTCGAAAGCCATGCTGGTAGTGGACAAGCAAATTGTTGTTATTTAGATAATTCATGACTTGACTAAATATGCGTTCCATGAGTTTACATAACACACTTGTTAGTGATACTGGGCGATAATTACTCGGATCCACTTTAATCCCTTTCTTAAATATGGCTGTAATATTTGCATTTCTCCAGTCCTTTGGTACCTGTCCAGTTTCATAAAAGTGTTGAAATATGATTGCTTAGTATGGTGCTACTTTCGATGTTGTTTCTTTTAGTATCCTTGTAGATATTTTGTCAGGACCACTAGCTTTATAGTTGGAACAAGGTTTTTTAGTAGTTTTTCAACTCCTTCTGTAGTAAATACAATGTTGGCCATTGATTTAATTGGTCTATCTTCTTTTGTTGGTACATCACCTGATAGTTATCTGGTGGAAACTGACTGATATTGCCTATTTAGTGCTCCTGCCTTTTGTTTAGGAGTTGTCAGCATGATTTCATTCTCTTTCAATGTTGGAATTCTACTAGTGTTGCTTCTTTTGCTTTTGATATATATATAAGAGTAGAATTTCTTTGAATTTTCAGATGCGTTCAGATTGGGGAATTTATCTGTATATTCTCGATCTGCTTTTTCTATTTCACGTTTTATATTCTTTTCGGTGGTTTAATAGTTCTCCCATTCTTTTGTACTTTCGTTTTTTTTTTATTTTTTTATTTTTTTTTTTTTTTTTAATTTTTAATTTTTTTTTTTTCCTTTTTCCACTTTCGCTTCTTAAGTTTACAGAGTCTACGCACTGTTGGTGTCATCCATGGAAGATTCCATCGTGATGTGATTTTCTTTCTCGGTATATGTGTTTCAGCTGTCTTTGAGAGTTCATTTTTGAATTCAGTCCAGATTTTTTTTCAGTTTCTTGGTTTTGATGATCTTGTACAATTTCATGGTCACTCATTCCTGGTTCTACTTTCAGGTTGCGGATGAGATCAGGATTTGTAGTCATGACCAAGTCTTGGATATTGTCATTTCTAGTTGGTACATTGGTCATTTGGTATAGGAGACAGCTATCTTTTATCATTTCCATTGCTCTCTGATTCAAAGTATTTGACTGTGGTCTTTCTCTAATATTGTATTCCATCCAATTAATGTCTTGGGGTTAAAGTCCCGGCTAGTATGATGTTGGGTAGTGACTGTCAGTTAGTCAGTTTATAGACTGACTCATCTAGTGCTTTTAGTGGTGTCTAGCCTTCAATAGTTGATTGTCAATAGTAAGAACCTATATAAAGAGGTTGCTATTTCCATACCTGTATTTTACCCAGTTCAGTTGGCTGTTAGTATCAAGGTTTGTTTCAGGTGTAGCAACTATATTATTTTTGACTGCAATAAACACGCCTCCTTCTCCTTTTTTCCTCTGTCTTTTCGATATATTTCATATTCATCTGTTGGGAAAACTTCTTCGCTCTTGATGGTATTATCTAATTTTGATTCGCAGACACAAATGATGTCGGGTTTGTGTTCGTCAATAAGTTGGTTTAGCAGTGCTTGTTTTCTGTTACTCAGTAAGCTGTTGCAGTTTATTGTCGTTAATTTTATATTTTTGTGCGTTTTATTTAGTATTTGTGGTTCTTCATCACTGCCACTCGACATATCTATTGCCAACTCAAATACGCTTTCCTCTTTATTACTACTTAGTTCTTCTGTTAAGCTACTATACTGATTGCTAATATCTAATTCTGTGTCATCTATAGATGTTGTGCTCAAGTTTACTGACCAACATGGTGGACAGGTCAATGTAAAGTGATTTATTGATTGTAATCTATTGTATTCTGTAGGTGTAATGTTTCCACACCTGATATGAATCCAGTTATCACAGTCATCACACCGAATGGTTCTGTGGTTACTAGCAACGGTTCGTTTACATATCCCACGTGGGCATTTTGTTGGACCTGGGTTAATCTCATATCACTGGCAAAGAGCAATATTGTCCAAATGCATGATTGTATTTTCCTTGTGCTACCTTTTGGTCTGTTTGATGTTGCATAACAAAGTGATAGTATATTTGGTGATACGTCGAAAGACCAAAATGAGAAATTTTAAAATGGACTTGCTTGAGAAACTTGATATTTTGCATGAAGAGAATCCCAAAGCATATTGGAAACTTATTGAGCAATTAAAATCAGATTTTTCTGAGAGAAAAGAGTCAAATATTAGCTTGAATGATTGGAAAAGTCATTTTGAATCTTTAAACAATGTTAGTTTACCAGAAAATGCCGATCTTGAAGGCAAGTTAGAAGAATTAGAAAATATTGATATTTTCAATGAATTAGATTTCAAAATTTCAGAATCCGAACTTATAAAAGCTATCAAATTACTTAAGAACGGTAAATCATGTGGATTTAGCATTGTGCTTGATGAAATGATTAAGAATGGTCAGTCAGTTCTAAATCCTATTATGTTAAGTGTTTTTAATCAATTATTTATCCTGACATGTGGTCAAAAGGTTACATCGCCCAAATACACAAAAAAGGTTCTACATATGACCCTTCAAACTACAGAGGTATAACAATAAATGATAAAGTTGGTAAACTACTGAATAAAATATTAAACAATAGATTAACATCTTTTTTAGATAAAGAGAATATAATATGCAAAGAGCAAATAGGGTTTAAAAGGGGTTGCCGTACGACAGATCATATGTTTGCACTTAATACAATCATCCAAAAGTATGTTCCAAACGTGTCAAAACCTCTATATGCATGTTTTGTTGATTTTAGCTTACGACTCTGTTTGGCATTTAGGACTTCTATATAAATTAAAAAGAGCTGGGGTCGGATCAAAATTCTATAAGATAATAAAATCTATGTACAAGAATACAGAACTGTGCGTGAAAACTAATAATTGTCGTACTGAGTTCTTCAAATCAAAAATAGGTGTTAGACAAGCAGATAACGTGACCCCAAATGTTTTTAATTTATACTTGAATGATTTACCAACATATTTCAATACAGAATGTGATCCTGTTATACTTAACACAAAATCATTTAACTGTCTGATGTATGCAGATGATTTAATTATTTTATCTACTAGTGAAAAGGGCTCGAAAAATTGTATAAATAGTCTGCATAAATTTACAGAAGATTGGTGCTTAAATATCAATTGTGATAAAACGAAAATAGTTGTATTTAACAAAGCCGGTAGAAATAAGAATATTTATATAGATTTCCACAATACAATCTTAGGATGTGTGCAGAAATATGTTTACCTTGGTATAACATTTTGTGCCTCTGGTTCATTTTCATATGCAAAAGCAGACCTCTATAAAAGAGGCATGAAGGCATTGTTTAAACTCAGGAAATCCCTCATGCCCGATACCCTGCTTGCTTCGTTTTCATTTTTACATCTATATTACCATACAATAAGGCCAGTTTTATTGTATAGGTCTGAAATTTGGGGGTACTTCTCATCCAAAAAATTTTAAAATAATGAAGAAAGTTTTCTTCTCAAAGAAATGGTCAAGATAGTTGTAGAAAAGGTCCACACTAAATTTTGCAAGTTTGCTCTTGGGGTTAGAAGTAAATCTTCCAATCTAGCTTGTAGAGGAGAAATTGGAAGTTACCCAGTTTTAATGTATATGCTCCTAAATATGGTTAAATATTGGTATTATTTAGAAAATAAATTGGATACTGACACAATTCTCTATAATGCATTTGTCGAATCTAAAAACTTGGATATAGAAAATAAAAAATCAATATATTCTCCTATTTAAAACTGGACTATCTGCGTGCTGCGTGGAGTCAGTAGAAAGTCTCCCCGTGCTTGAGATGTATGCTCTTATAATATTACAGTTAT
Organism: Modiolus philippinarum; assembly: GCA_002080025.1. Classification (NCBI taxonomy): domain Eukaryota; kingdom Metazoa; phylum Mollusca; class Bivalvia; order Mytilida; family Modiolidae; genus Modiolus; species Modiolus philippinarum. The sequence goes on from MJUU01071900.1 coordinate 14,460, forward strand.
GGCGTGTTTGTCCGTGTGAGAATTTCTCATACGTTTACTAATTCATTTTTTTCAATTTGGCTGTTCAATATTTTCATTATTTTTACTAAAATGTTATAATCTGTACACACGACTATTTTTGCCCTTTCAACCAAAGTTACACTGCAAGGTTTGCCTACATCTATTTCGATGTGCCCCGTGTTGTCTATCGATGTTGTTTTTGTCATTATTTTTGTCTTTCGTCGGGCTACCTAATGACAAATATTTGTAGGCATACATTGCCCGATTTTACTTTTTTTCTCATTGACCGCTCCCGACATGTGTTGCTTCAATGACATATTTTAGCTGCGATCGATGTTGCTCAACATTTTTATTCTCTTCTTGTAACCCTGGTGCTTTCAGCTGGATAACCCTGAGCATCGCCCAAGTTGGCACTCCATGGCGGGTGGGGAGCAAGGGAGTGACCTTGATACAATTTTTGTCAAGAATACCGCTTTTAAGTGCACGCTAGGGGCCTTCTTGATCTCGCTTGAGGGAGTGAATATTGTTCACCTCTAGTTGAAGACCCTCAGGCGACATCAAGATGAAGACAGGAATAAAAGCCCTGTCCTTGATAAACTGGAGATTTCTATGTATCGTGTGCGTTTTTGTCACATGTACATTCACTCCATATCCTTTCATTTTTCCTATCTGTTTAAAAATCCAAGTAAATGGTCAAAGGATTCTATAATAAGTAAAATAAAAATTTCCCTTAAACAAACATTTAGTTAAATTTGGTTAACTGGACTTTTTAATGACAATAAGAGAAATGCAATGGTAGGTAGCAAGCTAAGAACATACCGCACTTTCAAAACCATTTTTAAAACAGAAGAATATCTGAAATATGGAAAAGAGAAAGACCGACAACTTTTGACAAAATTCGAATAAGTTCACATCAATTAAATATAGGAAAGGGCAGATCCAACTATCTGAAAATTGAAGATAGAAAATGCGATTTAATTTTTAGGCCAGTGTCCTAGTTCACAGAATATAAGGGAATTTCAGCAAATTTGCAGTGTAAATAAGTCCCAAATCACTCGGATGAAAATAAATTTATTTGGCTTCTTGGAAGTGAAGACAAACCTATTATTTTAATATAATTTGAATTATTGAAACAACTATTTTAGAAAAGAGAGTCCTTATTGACATTGAAAAAATAAAACATATATATGTACTATTTTTTTTCCTTCTGTCAAAAATTAAAAGCATAAGAGTTGTCTCCATTTGATGAACAAAACATAATTTATTAAAATTTCCAGGTGGCTATCATTATATTGCAGTAATTGCCTTGATTTATGTGTTTTCTTTTATAAATATTTGTATTTGTATTTCAATCAAAATAATTATATATGTTTAATCATTGTCTTTGTATTGTAATGTAATGTAACTGTCGTGATCTATATAGGGTTAGGCTAGTACTTCGCTAATGAAAGACGTGTGTTCAGTTCAACATGTATTCATGACATACCCAAAAGTAAACAAGACAACGTTACAGAATAAAGACGTTACGTAAANTGTCGCTAATCAGAATTATTTTTCCGATATGTTTAAAAATAAGTTTTTATGACAAGTTAAAGTTTGTATGTTGAATTCAAATTATCGGTTGAATTTGAGAAATTGTGTTATTTGGGGTTTTTATATGGTGTAGAATGTCAAACACTACTTTGTTTCATATGTGAATTATTAACCAGGGAGGCAGTCCCCACTAGCGAACAGCTGAAATAGCATGACTGTAACTACACATGAAAACAGAAATAAGGCAAAAGACCCTTATTTCTCGGGTCTGAAACATTCTAGAAAAACATCCCTTTTCGTCGTTCCCCCGATGGCATTTTCAGGCGCGGGTCCAGGCAATTAGAAAAGGGGCGGAGCGAGGTGCGAAAATTTTTGGGGTATTTCTTTATAAAACATCAGGATATTCATTAAAAAATACATGATTGTCCAGAAAAAAAGGTTGTTCCAACCCCCGGAACTCCCCTCTGGATCCGCCAATGATTTTACGGCCCTTTCTAGCCCCCTTCCCCTTTGGCCTTGTCTGTCTGTACTACATGTCAATGCAAAAATAAAAGAAAAATACATTACAAAAGAAAACTTATTTATTTTTATTTATTTATATTACATGAATGGGTCCAATGTAAATCCATCATGTAAAATGATGTTTTTTTAATGAGTTGCTCTATGAGAATGTAAATGAACACTTTCCATGAGTAATTATTAAAAAATCACATGCTTTTGTTTACAAAAATTTATGACATGGTGAAAGATGTGCAACTCAAAGTCCATTAAGTGCAGTATAGTTTTTGCAGCTATTGGAGTAGTTGTGGTCATTTTGGGTGGAATATTGATCCCAGTTTTCCACAGTTATATCCAGAAAGAGATACGGGAGGTTCAGTATGATTTCCCTTTTTTCTCCCCCTTTTTTGAAAATATAAGGAGAAGGGATAATGAGAAGTACGTGGTGATTGAATGTTGATATCCGTTGATATGTTTGATCTTCGTGACTGCTTACCAGAAGGGGCACCAAAAAGGGGGCAAAAGCAATGCTAACTATTTTAAATTTGGCTGTCTGCAGGTCTAGCAGCAGTCAGAAATAGCACAGATGATCCCATTTTGGCTGTTCCTCGTGTAAGACAGCCCATGGCATAGAAGAAGGGTTGTGTGAAGCTATGGAGTAATGACCGTGACGGAATAAACACCAAGGCAGAAATACAATAGGCTGTTTACATACCCGGAATTTCTGCACGCCCGAAAGAAAGTATGCTTACATAACCACAATACATGTAAATCAATGGACGATATAATTCAACATCACAGTTGAGAACTCCAAAAGAAATGGCAAATTTGCAATGTACTTTCTTCAGCTGTTCAATTTGCTACTAGTAGTTGTTTTTTAAGGAACAGGAAGGAATAAATTCTAAAATTCAACCAAGATTGAATATCAGGATACAAAATGTATCTTCCACATGCTCATGTGGGAAATTCTACATTCATGACATTTCACTCCGGGAATTTCTCACACTCATGGAAGATATCTTGTATCTTGAATATTGTCATGTTGAACCCACATGTATCATTGTATATTAGTCTGTGACAGTTCATTTGTAAGTTAATTAATCATAGGACCATGCAGTAATTATAACTGTGAAGTCATTTTGATTTTAGTGTGATAGAAATACAATAGAGCCAGAGACTTTCCATGATAAGTGGCATTTTATAAGTCACTCTGATAGATGTATCACCCTGCTTTGTGAAATGTGTATATTTTATTTCCTGTTTGATCTTTCAATATTGTTTCTCTTTCATTTAAATGATTCAATTTACCACTTAAAATTAAAAACAAATTATGTGGATAGATCAATCAGGAGAAAACACACATTCATTAAAAGGCTAGATATGTCTATCACCTGATTGTATATCGCTGGCTGTACTGTATTCAACAAGTTATGATTGGACAGTGCAAAATTCTTGGGGGATGTCAAAAAGATATTCTAATCAAAATTTCATATCATTAAAATGAGCAAATCCTGAAATCTAGGACATATTTTATGAAATTCTTATCACAGAATTGTGTTTAAAATATTTTGTATTTTGAATGTTCAAAAGAAATAATTCGATTTTTTTTTTAAATATTTGATGTGTAAATGAAGTCCCCTTAACATGCTTATTGAACATGTTTTGATAAATTTATGATCAAGTATAATGAAGTTTGCATATTTATCTATTCAAGAAACTAATTTTTTCCAAACCTGTATAATCCTGATTTCTTGTTTCTAAGAACATCCCTTTCCCATGTAAACATATGTGTTACAGCTGACAAAAGTACTGTTGGAACAAATAAATTACAAAGGTACATGTATAACATGTCTTCTTTTAGAAACAAATGTAATGGTGACCCCTAGATGCTTTGTTTTAGGTCATTTTAACCTGGGGATGGGATGTTGTCTCCTTGACATTTACCCCATTTCCTTTCTTTATATTTGTGTTTTGAACAAATCTTATTATGGAATTTTCTGTCACACTGTGTCCCATGACTGCATTTAATTCTGAATTTCTTCCCTTAAAAAATGCCATCCCTATTTCCAAAAGTTAAAAATGACCACTCCTAGTGTCCCAAAAATGGTTTCACCCCCTTCCTCATTCTTGTTAAACTTTAATTGAAAAAAACAAAAAGCAGTATTGACTGTAGTGTTTACTACAAAGTTAAGTAGGTTAGGTCACGGTCAATTTATTCTCGGACAAATTTAAATTTCTGTTACACTACTTTGTTATTCTGTTTTAACAATTGTATCTCATAATAATAGTTGTATCTCATAGTTACTTATTTTTAATAAGGGAAGGTAAATCAGGAGACTAAGTCATCAATTTTATACAAGATCAGATGATGCGTACTTGATCAAGAAGCCTCAGTAGACAGCATTAAAAAAAAACAGCATTTAGTAATGAAATCTCTTCTTACAAATAACTAGTAGTTTTAATTTTGCAGCAAATTCCATTAAAAGAAGGATCTTCAACCTTAAAGACCTGGAAGGAGCCACCAGTTCCAATATATTTCCAGATATGGGTGTTTGACCTACTTAACCCATTAGAAGTGGTACAGAATGGAGCTAAACCCGCACTGAAACAAAAAGGCCCATATACTTATAGGTGACAAGTATTGTACATGTAGACAAACTATTTGCTGGTGATAAACAGTACTAACTGTCATACATGTCATAGATCTTAGAACATTGTGAATTTCTTCAATTATTACCCAACCCAAAATAGAATGGAATTAGAAAAAAATATTGATGTAACAAAATTTCTTATTACAGCTAGATACAATTTTAGTTTGATTAGCTTTGGTAACACTTTAAAAAGTAAATGGATGCAAAACAATCAAAATTTTTCATTACAAGACTGAATCTTGAGTTAAAGTCTCATGCTAACTGTGGTTTTACTATGATTGTGAACTGACATATACAAAATACATGTTACATTGAATTAAGCCAAACTGCTGTCAAAGACACTTGAATATTAAATATACATTTATTTTAGAGAACACAGGAAAAAGAAAGATATATCTTGGGACAATGATATTGGTACAATCAAATACAGAGAGGCAAGATCATTTACTTTTGAAAGGGAAAAATCAGCTGGTCCAGAGACTGATATGTTTACAACTGTTAATCTACCAATGATTGTAAGTAAATATATACTAGGGATGGCAAAATGTCTCAAATTCAATACTCGAGTACTCGGTACAAATACTCGCGAGTACTCAAGTACTCAGATTATTGTACAGAGCAGGCCGTTGTGTCCGTGCACCTTAGACTAATTCATTAGATTTACAAAGTTTTAAAAGTGGATAACTTATTTACAAATATTCGCTTTGAATGCTTGAGTATAACACTTTTGAAAAATTAAATTAAGCTTTAGAAAATCGGTCTGTACTATGTAATTTGGGGTCCTGTACACAGCTTGACCCAGTTTTTTGTAAACATTGTAATGACCGATGTGTCCGCGCATGACGTAGAAAACCCAGCATAGAAATGCTAAAAAGAAAGAATTTTACAAAACAAACCAAGTGGTAAAAGAAACTTATAATTTCAATGATATAATGACGCAAATTTGTATTGAAATTACAAAATAATTGAAATAGGGGGATTCTGAACACCAGTAGGGTGAAACAAATTAGCTGTTTTTAGCCTTTTGAAGTAAATTACGTAATTTTCCACCAAATTTTGTAATTTATTTTCATTTCCTCGAACAACAAAATTTTAAGTTGTAAAATTACGGACACAATGTTTTGTGTTAGCCAAAATTGACTTCAACATCTAAAAGTCGGTGGTGCGCGGAAACACCGGATGCGCGGACACCGGTCCTCACACTGTAATTGACAATGTATAGCACCATTCGTTTAATATGTGAGATACCTGCAAAGCAGGTCTTCGCGACTTTTCAATAAAACATCTCTGGCTTGTTTTTTCTTAAGAAAATATTGTTAATTTAAATGAGTATTAAAATATATCACCTCTTGTATACACCAAACAATCAAACACTAATTGGCAAACAATCCACTAACGACTTGTACTGTAGAAATTTGCTCTGATCTAATTTTGATTATGTTAATGTGTATTAGGGGTCTTTCTGATTAAGAAAGTAATCAACGTTGCCTGTCCTGCCAAATAAAAGTTTTCTTCAGTTTCGCCGATCCTATAAGTTATCGGACATGTTTTAAAATGTTTATAGTATGACTTTGAATCCACTAAAAAGACTGCTTTTAAAATATATTTTACTGAATAAAGCAAAAAACAAAAAATAATAAATATCAAGAGGTGATTAAAGTTTAAAGGTGGATTAAAAATAACTGTTTTGATGAGCAAAGTTCAGAAAAACGAAAAGAGAATAACAGAGATACACGTGGCTGGGAATACAAAATATCATGCAAATGCAGATATGACTCAATAAATAGAAAATGAAAATATTAGAATAGAAAAAATATTGAGAAGATACTTAAATTACATGATTAGATTTAGAAAATGTCCATGACTTTTAAAGTAAGCCGAGTACTCGAGTACGAAAATTGTACTCGAGTACTCGACTTCTAAACGAGTATTCGAGTACTTGTTGCCATCCCTAATAAATGCATACATTGCATGTAATAAAAAAAATATACAGTCAAACTTCGATGGGTTGAACACCCAACGGACTGATGAAAAAATGGTTCGAGCTAGAGGGATGTTAAAGCTATCAAGAAGGAAATATGTTTAAACAAAGAGGCTAGAAAAGAGTTAAAGACATTCATGGTGTTCAAGCTATTAATGTTGGAGTTCAACTGTATATTACACAAATTGTAGATTCTTATCATATATATAGCTTCCCCTATTTTTCAGCACTTTTAGATTTTTTATACAATTTTTTGCTCCTTTTTGGTCATTTTCTTTAACAGTTACAGCATTTTTTGCTATAATTGATACAAAGTGTTCCCATTGTCCCTTAGTTTTTAAAAGTTAGCAATTTTTTTTTAATATCTATATTTAATTAATGTATTTGAATTCTGTAAAGGATTTATCACAAATGAGGATAATTCTGGAAATACCCATTTTACAAAAGAAAAGATTAATACTAGATAATATAATAAGATGGAATAAAAACATACTTACAGATTTAGATTTTGAATGACATGTTGAAAAAGACTGATTTAGATGCACAAAAAAACATTTTAAGTGCATGTAGTCAAAAAGGGAGAATTAAATCTTACTGCTTTTTCAGTATTTATTTTTTTTATTCTAATGGGTCTAATACCTCCATGGTCTAACATAATAAAGTGGTATACATTTGAACAAGATAACCAGATGATTAGACTTTTTATGCAAGATTGTGGGAAATTTAATCATTTCTTTAGACAATATCAAACCAGCTTCCATCAATCTAGTGACAAATGGCATGTCAGTATTATGTCGATATTCATTAAGACATTTTGTCTTTAAATGTTTGTGACATTAATGTCAAAATATACAGTGCACAGTATGTTTTAGCCTATACATAAAATTGTTCGGTAAGTCTTTTAAAAAGATACATTTTGCAGGTCTACTATCTATTATGAATGATAATAAGTGGGTAAGATTTACTCAGTTATGAAAATCAAGTATTTGTTCAACAGAACACACATGTACATTAAATCATTTTTTTAATCAGATTTGGACTCCAGTGTTTATAACTAAATATAACATGTGTTACATCCCAGCTCTTTTGTTCTAGCAGGGGTGATCTGAGTCAGATCACCCCAGCAATCTCACCCCAGTTAGAACAAAAGATATTATTTCTTCTTTTTTTATTTTTGTCAAGGCCAGACTTTGAGAACTGTTCAGTTTTTGGACTTAGTAAAATTTTATGTGTACTACCCATAAAATGTTCAAATATAAAGTTTTACAACCTTGAAAAACCCATTGTCCATAGTGGATTTGAACCAGGGTCATCTCCTTTACTAGACTTCTGCCTAACCTATTACACCACAAACTTGTTGTGATTACCGTGTTAAAAATCTTATATGTAAAAAGAATCGTTGTGGGGCACAAGAAGGATATATATTATTATAGTACAGTATATGATATTTATATAATTTTTGATAATATACTTATTCACTTAATTCATTAGCTGGGATGTAAAATAGTTATCACACTCGGACTTGGTGTGTCTGCATAAGGTCACCCCTCCGGCTGTCAGGATGGTCTTATAAAGACACACCACTTCCTCATGTGATAACTATTACATGATAAATAAATCTGAAGTAGTTCAAGTGTATGTATTTTTATATTTGGGAGAATACACTTAAAATATAAAGTGTTGTTTTGACTAAAATACTTTTGTAGTATAAAAATATCAAGTGGCCTTTGGTATTGTATAAGTATTTTGATTAATCTACTAAGGGAAGCATGACTGGTATCTTCTTATGGAAAATGAGATGCACATTTAACTAAGGATGTTCACTGTCATGTTTTGGTATTTCTGTTAAATTTTTGGACTTCTCTGGTTGAAACCTTAAAAAGAATTATAATTTTTATCCTAGTAACCCCATAATTTGTTTCCGTAATTTCATTTTTTCCATTTTTAGCTCACCTGGCCAAAGGCCATGTGAGCTTTTGCCATCACTCAGCGTCCGTCTTCCGTCTGTCCGTCTGTCGTCCGTCCGTTAACTTTTATTCAAAGATCTTCTCCTCTGAAACTGCTGGGCCAATACTAACCAAACTTGGCCTGAATCATCACCAGGGTATGCTCTTTCAAGTTTGTGATTTTTATGTCCGTAGACCAAACAACATGGCCGCTGTTACTAAAAATAGAACATAGGGGTAAATTGCTGTTTTTTGCAAGTTACTCAAAAATCGTTAGAGATATAAAAAATCTGACAGAATAAAAATGATCAGCATGATGAGATCTACCCGCCCTGCAATTTTGAAGAATATCCGATAACCCATCTTGGAGTTATTGCCCCTTTTCCGTAAAATTTTCGTTTTTTTGTTACTTTTAGTCTTATATATTGAAAATGGTAGAAGATAGAAGTGAAGTTTAAATTACAAAAATGGTCAGCATAGTAAGATCTACATTTCCTGCAAGTTTGAAGAAAGTCTGACTGCCCACATAGGAGTTATGGTCCCTTTTTCTTTGAATTTTCACGATTTTATAATATTTTTACTTTTATTTCAAAAACTGTTTGAGATGGAGGTTAAATGTGAATTACAAAAGTGTTAAGCTTTTCCAGGACTACAATTTCTACATATGTCCAGCATATTAGCATCTCATCCAAGATGGCCGCCACTAGGGGACATAGTTTAACATAGGACCCTATGGGAAATGCATTCAAAGATCTTCTCCTCTGAAACCACTGAGCCAATGTGGACCAAATTTGGTCACAATAGTCCTCAGGTAGTCCCCTTTAAAGTTTGTGATTTTTGTGGTTGTACCTCATCCAAGATGGCCGCCAGCGGGGAACATAGTTTAACATAGGGACCCTATGGGAAATACATTCAAAGGTCTTTTCTCCTGAAACCACTATAAGCCAATAGGAACCAAGTTTGGATACAATTGTCCTTGGCTGGTACCCTTTAAAGTTTGTGATTTTTATGTTCGTTCCTCATCCAAGATGGTCGTCAGCACAGGACATAGTTCAACATAGGACCCTATTGGAAATGTATTCAAAGATCTTCTTCTCTGAAACTACTGAGCCTTTTGGAACTAAAATTGATCACAATAGTCTTTAGGTGGTCCCCTTAAAAGTTTGTGATTTTTATGTTCATACCTCATTGAAGGTGGCTGCCAGCAGAGAACATAGTTTAACATAGGGACCCTATGGGAAATACATCCAAAGATTTTCTCCTCTGAAACTACCAAGCCAAATTCAACCAAACTTGGTCACAATAGTCCTTGGCTTGTCCCCTTCAAAGTTTGTGATTTTGACGTTCATACCTCATCCAAGATGGCCGCCAGTGTGGAACATAGTTTAATATAGGGACCCTATTGGAAATGCATTCAGATGTCTTCTCCTCTGAACCTACTGATCTAATTGGAACCAAGTTTGGTTATGATTGTCTTTTGGTGTTCCCTTTCAAGTTTGTAATTTTTATGTTTGTAACTCATCCAAGATTGAAAATGTAACATCTGGTGAACTGATTTTTAGTGAATTATGAATTTTTCTCACTTCATTTTCTTCTTTTTTAATTTGATGATTAAAAAATCACATTTATCTCAATTAAAAAATTGACAAGTGAACATCCTTAAGGATGCTTGCAGGTCACATTTTTGTTTTTTTTTTCAGATTTCCAGACTTCTCTTATTTATAAAAAAAGAAAAAGGATGTAATTTAAGAAGGAAAACTTGATAGGTTGGTGATTCCGTTTTTGAGATATACATGATCAAAAGTTGGGGGGGGGGGGAACTGAACTCCACTGGATTTTTCATAGTTTAACATAAGTAATGTTTATCCATGAACAAATATGACAAAATAAATAGGATTTAATGAAATTATAAAATAAAATGTTTGTGTTTGTAGGCCAAAAAAATGTAATAGTTTTATATGGATAAAATCAGAGAAGTCTCTGACAAAAAATACGAAAACATGACTAGCAGGCATCCTTGAGTCTGACCAATGAAGAAAGGTTGAAAATGTATTATCTCTACCTATACACATAAACAGTATTAAAACTTGTTGAATACATCTTTTTTGCAGACAATTGTTGAGTTAATTAGAAGAGAATTTGGTTTCATTCAAGAACTAGTCAATTTTGTGTTAGATTTAGTTCAGGATGGTGAACTGTTTTTGAATTTGTCCATCAAAGATATCCTATGGGGTTATGAGGATAAACTTTTAAAACAAATCAGTGATTTCGCTTCAAAATTCGGAGTCCACATTGATGATGAATTTGGACTTTTTCATGGGGTAAGTGTTGACTTTAGATATAAGTGTAACTTTTACATTTTTAGCTATCAACCGTAGAAACATCCACTGTTTACATGGAAATTTTATTCCAGGATTTTAATCGATGGTATCATTATAGTTTATGTTCAGAGGTCTGCAGCCACAAAAGGTTCACAAAAGCACTGACAATTAAAGGTAGTTGTCTTTATACTGTTACAACGAAAGGTAGTCGTAAATCTTTAAATTAATTTTATCAAAAGATTTATCTTAAAAAAGAATGCTTGATTAATAACTTGTTTGCTAAAATGTCTATATTCATGATTGAGCAGTAAAGCGGTCTTCTCTGTAACCCACTAGTCCGATGCCAGAGACTAGTAACAACTGATTTGGACTTGTCAAAATTTCAGATATTTTGTATAGATATATTGAAAAAAAACTTGCTGAACTGACTTTTAGACCAGTAACTGAAAAAAGCCAATACTGATAATGTTGTTTATTTTCATCTTTAAATCGCTGTTTCT
>MJUU01071900.1:27184-73265 GCA_002080025.1 Modiolus philippinarum
CATTTCACAAATAATTGGGTGTCTATAACTTACATTTTATGGTTGAATGACTTTGGTTAAATTTTGCATTTCATTACAATTCAGTGACAGGGAACTAATTTTATGAATGATTGGCTTGGGTTAATCTGTTGCGATAAATTTATTGGCGGGGCATCCGTGTCTTACAGACACATTCTCTAGTTTTAAATCTTTATGTCTGTAGATGAAATCACTACAGCTGAATTTTTCATTGTAACTACAATTAGCTCAACACAAACTGATTCTCTCTCTCTTATCACCGATTTTGGTGTAACATGATGTGACATGGTTAATTTCAGATAAATCTCCAAGATCCCTCCCAAACTCTAATATCAACACTGCGAGTTTCATTGCTGTTGAGGGCAATAAAACTTATGTGTGTCAATTACCTGTCCGATAGTCAAAATTCAATGATTGACATGTTGAAAGTCAATATTTGTAGTGGAAATTTCCAACATCCTTGCTGTAAATGACAAATTATTTTCTTGAAAATACATTTTAAGGAGTAATATTTTGATAACTGATGGTGTCAAAACATTTAAAGAAGTAATTTATTTGTATTGCTGCATAAAATTGAACGTCTCTTCCATGAGGTTTCCACTTGTTTCACTTGTGAAACATTCCGGTCTCGACTATGGATTAAAACATTTTACAGAAACAAAATGTGTTTAAAACTTTAAAGCTTTAAAAAAATTAATTGAAGATTTAGTGTGAGTCCTTCTAAAGAACATTCTTCGTATTCCTGCATTCATTTCATACGTGAAATTTTCAAGATTTTCTGGAAATTGTGATTGAAAGTGAATCAAGCAGCACCGACAGGTGAACATCTAAAAATAGAATCAGTGACAGATTTACACAGTTTTTTTGAACCAAATTAATCTTTTTTATATGTTTTCTTTCTTTTTTTTATAACCTTATAGACTATTTTTTATTCTATTCTATTCTTTGGTACAAAAAGCAGCAATTTTATTTACATGTGGATCTATTGTCAGTAGAATCTACCGAGATTTTCATGCCGATTTTTCCTAAGTTATTTCAAAAACAAATTTATTTTTTACTTTTAATTACTACTTTAGGAAAAATATAATTTTCATTTAAAATTGATTGATGAAATGTCAATGACTTGCTAATTATCGCCTGTGGTTACCGACAAAAGATCAAAGGAACACAGGTAATAAATTTTGCGGTGTTGGGAGGATTTTCGTTTTCAGGGCAATAAACGACACACTAATCGGTGTGATTCCTCCAAGGAAACACCAAGGATTTTTCAGTGAAAATCGGTGTTTAACAGTGTCCCACCAGGAAAATACTCGGTGTTGAGAGAGAGAGAATCAGTTCACGTTGTCCTAACTGTATTTAATGCTTAATATTCTAACCAATGTTTGGGTACTTATTTTACTCATCACATCACATTGAATATGAAATTTTAATATGACGGGAAAAAATCTTTGTGTCCAAACCTGTTGTTAAACCGTTATATATCCATAGCTGTTTTAACATACCCACACGTTATAAATAAATAAGGTTCCCTATTGATATCCAAAGTTTTCTTTTCAGTTTTGTATTTTTATCATTAGAGTATCAACATAAAACAATTAATATGAAAAATATAGTTCTGATATTTGTAGTAAACAACGGCAGTATAATACCAAAGGAAAAAGGAATGTGGTGATTACAATAATCAAGGTGCAGAGACATGGCAAAAACGAGAACACAGAAAAACAAAGACAAAATAAAGACATGAGACAGTCACATGTCACTGAACAAAGACTAGAGACAGTCACATGTCACTGAACAAAGACTAGAGACAGTCACATGTCACTGAACAAAGACATGAGACAGTCACATGTCACTGAACAAAGACATGAGACAGCCACATGTCACTGAACAAAGACATGAGACAGTTACATGTCACTGAACAAAGGCATGAGACAGTCACATGTCACTGAACAAAGACATGAGACAGTCACATGTCACTGAACAAAGACATGAGACAGTCACATGTCACTGAAATAAAAAACAAGGCATTTAGAATTACGACACTTATAGTGTGAACTCCCATGAACACCTGAAGTGACATCAGGTGCTTTGGAAGGATAAGTATGTCCTGCTCCACTAGTGGTACCCATCACACTATTATTAAATCAATTCCTTGATGAAGTCATGCAAGTCAAAACTGGTTATGTGACTATGTCAAATTTGTGAAGACGTGAAATCTAGCTGAAAATTCCCCACTGACACATCAGATCTTTCAATGATGTCATGATGTTGTGTGTTCAATTACCAGAACAGCCATTATTTGCCTTTACTTATTTGAGATCTCAACTTCAAAAAATGACTTTATTTGACCTATTACCTCAGAGCTTGAATATGTACAGATTTTACCACAGGCTGGCCCTCCCTGCCAATATTTTACCCCATGCTTTCATTTGGAGTAAAATATGTGGCATAGAGGGCCAGCCTGTGGTGAAACAGTATACATGTATATTCAAGCTCCCAGGAATTATTTCTTACACTTTTATAAGAAATCTGGAAAAAATGTGCTTTGAAAAATTCATTGCTCGTATTGAGGTAAGTTATCCATACCTTCTGAATAGGGGTGTGTTAAAGTTTATATAATAAACGTAAGTGATTCAGATGACTGAATTTAATCTGGTATTAGATTCAAAACAACTGTATCTTGTTCAAAACATATGATAAATGTATTTTTATTTAAAATCTTTTAAAAATTTTATGTTTTATTTTTAGATGGTACAATATTTCCACCTTTTGTAAAGAAGACAGATGTGAAGTATTTGTTTTCTACAGATATATGTAGGTATGTCATGACCTGATAACCGAAAAAAAGGGGGTGTTGTTAACTGTTATTCCCTTAGTACAGAAATTTAATGTGAGCTGCCTATTTTCTCTAATTTCTCCAGAAAAAATATAAAAAAATCCTATCACAATAATTTTGAGTCAAAGAGGAATAGATAGTTACAAATGATATGACACAATTTAACCATTATTAACTGTCTTACAATATTTACCAATCCTGCACTGGTGTAATGGTGTATATGTTATATCTGATAAATTAATTATTGCAAAGCATGCAAATCTCTTCAATTTTCTGGAATATTGATCTCGTACCTACATAAATTTTTATTTTTGCTGTTAGTTAATTTTCACTTAAATCTGACAACATGAAAATTGCATACCACACATGCCATATATAACTCACATGAGACTTTATACAGTAAAAGATAAGAAATCATGAATACTGCAGTCCACAAAGAGAAATTCAAACAATTTGTTATAAATCATTAGTTAACACCATGCAAAATTTATCACTTATAGAGGTAATGCAAATTCTGGTTCAATATAATGTATGTAATGAAATGAGATGTTGAAACAACAGATATTGAGTAAATGTAAAAATGTAAAAATTCAATTAATACAGGATAAAACATAGCACAGAAATAACAGTTTAATACATTACTTTGGATCAAGGCCAAGTAAAAAAATTTAATACAAAATTTCTTTGTTTTTCCGGGATATTATTAAATCACCAAGAATAATGAATGGATTTTTTGCCTATTTTCGATTGAAGATAGATTTTTAAATTTTGACAAAAATTGAAAATTAAGAAAAAAATTTCATTGCCATCTGATAATTACCTTAGAACTGCTTAATTAGTATGATTGTAAAGTAGGTCAGTCAAAAAACGAACAACAACATCGGAAACACCAAGAAACAAGAACACCACATGAGTACTTGACAGAAAAGAAGAATAAAGACAGACATGAAGATGAACAGCATGGATCCAATAAAAACCATGGGTGAGATCAGGTTCACCAGTAGAGTAAGCATCTCCTGCTTCTTATAAGACACCTGCTGTTGAGAATGTCAACTCTGGTAGTAAAGTCAAATCCAATAGAGGAAAAACAATTTCCAGTATTAAAGGTAAAGATCTGTTGTCACCTGGGAAACGGATACCCCATAGTAGTCCACAAGATCGTGATGTTGACCATAAAACTTCTGTAGTGATGAGTTATGGGTAACATATCCTTGCTTAAGAAGCCTATAATTTGTAAGCAACCAAGCTCTATCAATGTAGTCACTGTATCAACCACAAGCTATCGAGTAGCCAATTAGTTGGAAGATGTAAATCCATATGCAGGGGCTTTTGGACTGTTGCTAAAAAGAAAAGGGAAGTTGACCAGTGGAAAAGTGAAGTCATCATGTTGGTAAAGACAGGTTTGGTTGTACTTGCCTTTCAAAAGTCACGTTCTGCTTTTCATCTATCTTCATTGCTAAAATATGGCCAATTTTTTTCAGATCTATATATGCCACCTATGACTCTGAACAGAAGTTACGTGGTATAGATTTATTGAGGTTTACAGTACCACCCAATGTCTTCCTAGATCACACACAGAATCCCGATAATGAAGGATTTTGTACACCACCTGGTGTTTGTTTACCTTCTGGTCTGTTAAATGTCAGTAGCTGTAAACAAGGTAATAATAATAGACACCATTGTTTCAGTAGCAATGTAAGTATTAAAATATTGACATAAGTGTCAGAGAAATAGAAATCAAATATCAAGTTCAAATAGTATGGCAACTTATGATGTACAAATCTAATACATCCTTGTTACTTCCAAATAATTTGAAATTTTTTTAAAACTTGTTATGTGTTAGAAATTTCAAAAATTTGTGTCACTTCTTTACTTCTGTTTATAATTCTATAATACATTTATTTCAGTGGATTTTTCCTATTTGTATCACAGCTGTTTTATATTTTTAAGTGATTATTTGATATATCAGACACCCTTCTTGATTATTTGATTAGCATATTTTATTGTACAGGAAGATGTTTATGTTTCCTTTTTTCAGTCGAACTTCAATTGCTCGAACACAAAAGGGACTGATGAAAACAGTTCCAGCTAGTGGGGGGGGTCAAGATATCGAGGTCAAACTGTGTATAAATTCGAATAAAGGGTCAAGAAAATGGGTTGGAGACATCCATGGTGTTCAAGTTATTGCAGTCGGAACCATTTAAGTTGTTTAACTGTATTGTTTTAGGAGCACCTGTTATTATGTCTCTGACGCATTTCCTCAGTGCAGACCTTTTTTACAGGATGCTAGTTATGTTACATATTTATCTTTTAGGAGCACCTGTTGTTATGTCTTTGCCACATTTCCTCGATGCTGACCCAGTTGTACAGAATGCTGTTTATGGTCTAAACCCATCAAAAGAGGAGCATCAAACTGTCTTAGATGTTGAACATGTAAGTATCTGTTAAGGTATCTCCCAAAAATGAAATTTAATTTATTGAATTAATTTAAGTTCACAAACAATTTTGTAAAAACATAAGGGCCCAGCCACACAGTGGCTAATGTCCTATAGTAATCACTCTGTACATATATCTGTCCTTATTTCCCTCCATCAATATTTCATGTACCTATAGTATTTACTCTGTCCATGCATCCTCCCTTCTGTTCCATTTGACATTTTACCTTCAACTTTATCTATAAGGTTAGATTATTGTTTTCTTAATGAAAAAGTAATGTCCAGGCTACAACTTTTTATATGGTCGCAAAAAATTGTTGTATAATGGTATGGTGCTGTTGTTGTCATCATTGTCGTTGTTGTTGTCTGTAGACACTTCTGTTTTTGGTAAATGACTTGAGTTCAAGTTGATCAATCCTTACTAAATTTTAACACAATGTTCCTTGGCGCAAAACGAAGGCTTGGCTTGGTTTTTGATATAGTGGCCCCTCCTGTTTTCAAAAAAGGGACAAATTGGGTTTTGTCATATATTTGGCTGTAGAATCTTTATTTTTTATCAGAATTTAATGGGTTTCTTTCTTTGTGCTCCTGAGGAAATTTCCAATCTGGAGTATGTCAATGGATTTCACGTCAGATGTACTGTTCATGAGATAAATGGGCCCAAAAGGGGCAAATCTCAAAAATATTAATTTCTATTGTTTGTCAGATTTTGATGCAGTTCCTTATGATAAATTATCATTAGATTTTTAATAAATTGTTTCCTCTCTGAGATATGAGGGGCCAAAAGGGGCCAAAATCGCAAATGTGCAGGTCACTTAAAATTTTTATTTTTTATCAGATTTTGATGGGATGTTTTTCTTTGGATTCTTTTAATTGTAAGCTTTCAGATGTATAGCAACAGATTTGGCATATCTCTTTCCATTTTTGAGCTATATGGTGTCAAAGGGGCTAAAATTGCAATTTTTCTAACTATGCTAAATCTTAATTTTTCATCATTTCAATGCGATTTTTTCTTTGGATTCTTCTTGTTGTAAGCTTTTGGTAGTATGTCAAGCAATTTTGTGTAACTCTTACTGTTTCTGAGCTCTAGGGGATTAAAAGGGCTTATTTTTATGATTCCTATGCCTATTTTGTATGGAGCTTTTTACAGTGTCCACATTTACTTTAAATTACACTTTTACAAATTTCAGTGGTTGAAATGCTGCGCTTGATGTAGCCCTTCATTGTCTTTTGAGGAAGGCTTGTGGACAGCTGTGGTATTTTGCATGTGGACAGATCACTTCAAAATGTTGTGTCATGTACTATGGTTTAATCCTTTGCCTTGAACTATTTCCTGAAGGTCAGATTATTAAAGCAGAGCTTTTGAAATGACAAAGTCTTGTCCAGGCTAAAACTTTTATGTGTTTGATATTTGGCATGTGAATAGGTCACTTCAAGTCAGTGTGTCAGTGTGTCATATTCCGACGTTGGTGACCTTGAACTTTGTCCTCAAGATCAATTTGATAGATTGGTATTGAGTTAGGCCAACAGTGAAGGCTGCCATCTCAACAATGTCTAGTTTTACTTATGGATCTTTTTACATGGAAAGAATTTTGTTGCCTTTTACATTGTAGCATTTGAATAGAAACCTTTGGTCAAATTTTGTCCTTGGAACATTCATTTTGAGACTGATGGTTTGGTTCTCACTTATTTTAAGGTTCTTTTGTGCATATCATCACTGTGACATCATAACAGTCGAATACAAATGAATTAAATAAATTTTAAAAATTAATATTTTTACAGATCATGAATCTTCATGTTATATATACAAATGTTTTTATATTCTTTTCAGAATACTGGTGTAGTGATGAATGCACAAAAGAAACTTCAAGTAAATGCATACATAAGAAATGTATCCCATATCACGTAAGATTTTTTGTTCATATTCAAACAAACAAAAAAACATATAATAGGGACTCATCATATCATGGTACTTTATTTATGAGATGACGTCAAAATAACTTAACGTTGGTACCGTGATACAGTAGAACCCACACTACGATGCTATTCCCCATTCCAAAAAAGGAAAACAAAAATTAACAAATAAACAAGACCATGGCAACATTATTTTCAGTTTAGAAATGAGAGAGTATGTTTTCATAAGGTTTTTTGATAAACATTTAAATTCAATAGGTTTCCTATTTTAGAACAGTTATGGCATGTGCAGTCATGTTTCTATTTATATATTCAAAGAATTATTAGGGAGGACACACTAAAACTTTAACACAACTTTGGAAAATAACAGACTTCAGATAGAAGAAAAATATCATAATTGTTTATGACATTATATATGTTTGCTGCTATTTTTCACTGTGTTTTATGTAGGATCTATTTTTAGACAAATTATTTGTTTGTGTTAGATCCAGTGTGACAAATGTCATCTGCAGCAATCTGACACTTTCCTGCTAATTTTTCTTTACCACATTCTTACATGACACATCATTTGGCTTAAAAAATAAGGGTAAGGGTATCAAGGAAAATGTTATTGCTTGTACCCCCCCCCCCCAAAATAAATAACTGCAAAAACATCATCAGCTTAATTGATTGATATATAATTTACAATTTAAATAGAGATAGGTAGGTTATAAACTGACAAAAATTCTATGTAATTTAGTAAAAAAGATACAAATATTACATAGCCCTTAGATGATTTTTGAAAAATTAAGTAAAATTCCTGACTTACGACAGGCGCAAACCTTCTGCGACGGGGTTAAACTAGTTTTATTGGATCCAAACCTTCCCCCTACAGCCGATGTGATAAATCAAAAAACAATCGTAACAACAGTAAAATTCAGTTGGCAACAGGACTGAGTCAATTGTGAAAAATGAAACTGAAAGAACTAAATATATGGACAAAAACATGAAATCACAAGAGACTACTTAAGTTAACTGACATGCCAGCTCCAGACCCATCACCAACTGACAAAGTAAGTTATGTACCCTCAGTATACAGCTTCCACCATAGAATGCAAGAGGAAGCTAATTTTATTTCTGTACAGATGGATTATATTTGTGTTTTGCAGACAAACATTAAAGATAAAGGATCATATTGTGTATCCTGTATTATGGCTGAATGAGGTAATATTTCTTTACTTTACCTGGGGGACATTTATTATGTATAGAAATACAGTTGCACTTCTATGGCTCAAACTGCAATAGCTTGAATACCATGGATGTCTGGAACACTTTTCCTGGACCCTTTGTTCAAATTAAACTAGGTTGCACCTCTATAGCTCAAACACCCTTGTAGCCTGAACTGTTTTCATTGGTCTCTTTGGTGTTCGAGTCATCATGGTTGGATAGTATTTCACAAAAACACTTGGAAGTTTGTGGCTGAAGATTGATTTTTGATACATTTATTCAGACTCGCCTACCCTTACAATTTGGCGTAAGGCTTACCATTTTCAAAGTCATCTTATGCCCTAACGATGGTTAACCTGTTCCTTACAATTTGGTCAAATTTGGTATTTCTGGAAAATTTTCAGTTCCGGAGGGTCATTTCATTGTGGTTTGGTACATTATAGTAAACATCTGCATTTCTGGTAATAATAAGAATGTAAAAACGATCTCTTAAGACAAGAATTCTGAGATTTCATCTCAGAAAATTGTTTTCTTGGTGGGAGTATTGTGTAAATCAATAATGTGTCTTTCACTGAAAGGTGTAGTTTCTGTACTGATGCATGTTTTATTACATTAAAAAGTGACTTACTATTTTTCATCTCAGATTACGAATTTTAGCTCACCTGGCCAAAGGCCATGTGAGCTTTTGCCATCACTCGGCGTCCGTCGTCTGTCCGTTAACTTTTATTCAAAGATCTTCTCCTCTGAAACTGCCTGGCCAATACTAACCAAACTTGGCCTGAATCATCACCAGGGTATGCTCTTTCAAGTTTCAAGTTTGTGATTTTTATGTCCGTAGACCAAACAACATGGCCGCTTTTACTAAATATAGAACATAGGGATAAATTGCCATTTTTTGCAAATTACTCGAAAACCGTTACAGATATCAAAAATCTGACACATAGTAAAAATGATCAGCATGATGAGATCTACCCACCCTGCAATTATGAAGAATATCCGATAACCAAACTTGGAGTTATTGCCCCTTTTCCTTAAAATTTTTGTTTTTATGCCCCCGCCGCTAGGCGGTCGATGGCATTAAGGTTTACCCTGATCTGTACGTCCGTCCGTACTTCCATCTTTTTGGTTTCCAGATGATAACTTGAGTATCCTGCATCGGATCAAAACCAAACTTGGTCAAATGCTTGCTTATCACCCAAGACAGAACCCTATCGATTTCCAGGTTGGTACCCCAAGGTCAAGGTCACAGTTGCTAAAAATAGACTAAAATTTCAATAAAATTTTGGTTTCCGGATGATAACTTGAGTGTACTACATAGGATCAAAACTAAACTTAGTCACATGCTTGCTTATCACCCAATACAGAATCCTAACGATATCGGGGTTGTTAACCCCAAGGTCAAGGTCACAGTTGCTAAAAATAGACTAAAATTTCAATAAAATTTTGGTTTCCGGATGATAACTTGAGTATACTACATAGGATCAACACCAAACTTAGTCACATGCTTGCTTATCACCCAATACAGAATCCTATCGATATCCGGGTTGTTAACCCCAAGGTCAAGGTCACAGTTGCTAAAAATAGACTAAAATTTCAATAAAATTTTGGTTTCCGGATGATAACTTGAGTATACTACATAGGTTCAACACCAAACTTAGTCACATGCTTGCTTATCACCCAAGACAGAACCTTATCGATTTCCGGGTTTGTAACCCCAAGGTCAAGGTCACAGTTGCTAAAAATAGACTAAAATTTCAATAAAATTTTGGTTTCCGGATCATAATTTGAGTATTCTGCATCTGATCAAAGAAAGATATTGTCTTATATTACATATAAGACTGTTTCTCAGATTATTTGTTGGAACTACACGTTATATCAAAACCAAACCAGTTCCAGTGGCTATTTATCACAGGAGAAAGATCTTTTGTTATAATTATTTGATATGTACATAATTATGCCTTTAATAATTTAAGGGTTTGGATTGCAACGAGGCGGGGGCATCCGTGTCCCATGGACACATTCTTCCATTTTTTTGTTGTTTTTTTTTGTCTTATATATTGAAAATGGTAGAAGCTAGAAGTGAAGTTTAAATTACACAAATGGTCAGCATAGTAAGATCTACATTTCCTGCAAGTTTGAAGAAACCTGATGACCCACATAGGAGTTATTGCCCCTTTTTCTTTGAATTTTCACGATTTTTTTAACATGTATACTTTTATTTCAAAAACTGTTTGAGATGGAGGTTAAATTTGAATTACAAAAGCGTTGAGCTTTTCCAGGACTACAATTTCTACATATGTCCAGCAGATTAGCATCTTATCCAAGATGGTGCCACTAGGGGACATAGTTTAACATAGGACCCTATGGGAAATGCATTCAAAGATCTTCTCCTCTGAAACCACTGAGCCAATGTGGACCTAATTTGTCACACTAGTCCTCAGGTGGTACCCTGTAAAGTTTTTGATTTTTGTGGTTGTACCTCATCCAAGATGGCCGCCAACGGGGAACATAGTTTAACATAGGGACCCTATCGGAAATACATTCAAAGGTCTTTTCTCCTGAAACCACTATAAGCCAATAGGAACCAAACTTGGATACAATTGTCCTTGGCTGGTCCCCTTTAAAGTTTGTGATTTTTATGTTCGTACCTCATCCAAGATGGTCGTCAGCACAGGACATAGTTTAACATAGGACCCTAATGGAAATGTATTCAAAGATCTTCTTCTCTGAAACTACGGAGCCAATTGGAACCAAACTTGATCACAATAGTCTTTGGTGGTCCCCTTGAAAGTTTGTGATTTTTATGTTCATACCTCATTGAAGGTTGCTGCCAGCAGAGAACATAGTTTAACATAGGAAATGCATCCAAAGATTTTCTCCTCTGAAACTACCAAGCCAAATTCAACCAAACTTGGTCACAATAGTCCTTGGCTTGTCCCCTTCAAAGTTTGTGATTTTGAAGTTCGTACCTCATCCAAGATGGCCGCCAGTGTGGAACATAGTTTAATATAGGGACCCTATCAGAAACGCATTTACATGTCTTCTTCTCTGAACCTACCAAGGCAATTTGAACCAAGTTTGGTTACGATTGTCTTTGGGAGTTCCCTTTCAAAGTTTGTAATTTTTATGTTTGTAACTCATCCAAGATTGAAAATGTAACATCTGGTGAACTGATTTATAGTATGAATGGGTGGTCTTTTTGTGACTATGAATAAAACCAGTCACCAGGTGAGCGATACAGGCTCATGTGAGCCTCTAGTTGATCAATTAAATTGCTATTTTTGACCAAGAGGGGTAGGCAAGTCTGATTTAATTGTCATGTTATAACTTCAGAACTAATTTACCAAATAATTTCAGCCTTTAAGAAATGTCTAACAATTTTGTTACATGGTGAGGAATTTATATGATTTATTCAAGAGTAACAGTTACCAAGTGATTCTTCAAATTGATGGCTTCTTTTTGTAGATTGCAATCCAACTTGTATACATACCTGCCAACTATCCCTATTAAGGGGGGGTTGTAATGCCTAAGAACATCAAAGTTGAAATGTTCAGAGAGAAATTATTACTTCCTTACTTAACAAAACATTCATTTGATTATTGCATGTGGATTGTTATATAATAAAGATGCTAAAAACAACAAAAAAGTGAATTTGAAGTCACTTTATAGGTTTTATGGTATGCTTGGAGTTGCATGTATCTCGCGTGTCAAAAACTCCCATGACTATTTTCAAAAGTTGGCAGGTATGTTTGTATATATTTCAAAATTACTTTGTATATCATGTATTGTACATGTATATCTTTGATTGTCTGTATGCTTGTTATCAAATAGATTTGGAATTGCCTAGTTAATTGAAAGGAAGGCATCACTTAAATGCATTATGTACATTGTATTTGAATGTCATATTATACAAAAAGAGCAGAAGTGTGGAGACAATATTTCACTTAATGTAAGCTGAGTTCTGGAAATAAAAAAAATATAACTAATGCTAAAGAGAAAATCTGGCACAGCTGAATAAATTTCCACTTGTTGTTCAAAGTATTCATACACAGTTAAGTATGTTTTAATTTTGAATGTTTTGTATTTAAAATGTGTAGTGCTGTAATAGATGAGAAGTCCGCCAATGATTTTAAGTCTGCCGTCCAGACACCTATTTATATTACTGAAATATTCCTAAACTTTACATTGTAGAGTGCTGTTATAGATGAGAAGTCGGCCAATGACTTTAAGTCTGCCGTCCAGACCCCTATTTATATTACTGAGGCAGTACAGTATGGACTGATGGTGTTGGGAGCTTTGTTACTAATTGGTGCCTTATTATGGTATATAAGAGTCCGAACTTTCACAAAGGTANGCTAAAATATGGCCAATTTTTTTCAGATCTATATATGCCACCTATGACTCTGAACAGAAGTTACGTGGTATAGATTTATTGAGGTTTACAGTACCACCCAATGTCTTCCTAGATCACACACAGAATCCTGATAATGAAGGATTTTGTACACCACCTGGTGTTTGTTTACCTTCTGGTCTGTTAAATGTCAGTAGCTGTAAACAAGGTAATAATAATAGACACCTTTGTTTCAGTAGCAATGTAAGTATTAAAATATTGACATAAGTGACAGAGAAATAGAAATCAAATATCAAGTTCAAATAGTATGGCAACTTATGATGTACAAATCCAATACATCCTTGTTACTTCCACATAATTTTTAATTTTTTAAAAACTTGTGTTAGAAATTTCAAAATCTGTATCACTTCTTTCCTTCTGTTTATAATTTTATAATAC
Organism: Modiolus philippinarum; assembly: GCA_002080025.1. NCBI lineage: Eukaryota > Metazoa > Mollusca > Bivalvia > Mytilida > Modiolidae > Modiolus > Modiolus philippinarum. Next base: position 40,383 of record MJUU01071900.1, read on the forward strand.
ATTTATTTCAGTGTATTTTTCCTATTTGTATCACAGCTGTTTTATATTTTTAAGTGATTATTTGATATATCAGACACCCTTCTTGATTATTTGATTAGCATATTTTATTGTAAAGGAAGATGTTTATTATACCCCCCCTCCGAAGGAGGGGGGTTATTATACCCCTGCTCCGAAGGAGGGGGGTATACTGTTTTACCTCTGTCCGTACATCCGTCCGTCTGTCCATCACACATATTTTCGCATTTTTCTCAGCAACTACACATGACAGCCACTTGATATTTGGTATAGTGCATGAGTATGGGGTCCTATACTGCACCTCCCCTTTTTGGCCATATTGGATCATCACTTCCTGTTTACAGACTCTGTGCCTTTTTTACTTTTATTTTCAAAATTGTGACTTTTTCGTCACATTTTTCTCAGCAACCACATATGACAGCCATTTGATATTTGGTATGGTGCATCAGTATGGGGTCCTATACTGCGCCTGCCCTTTTCGGCCATATCGGATCACCACTTCCTGTTAACGACTTTGTGCCTTTTTTCACTTTTATTTTCAAAATTGTGACTTTTTCGTCACATTTTTCTCAGCAACTACACATGACAGCCACTTGATATTTGAAACGGTGCATCAGTATGGGGTCCTATACTGCGCCTCCCCTTTTCGTCCATATTGGATCACCACTTCCTGTTTACCGACTTTGTGCCTTTTAAATGTCATTTTCCAAATTGTGACTTTTTCGTCACATTTTTCCAAGGAACTGCACACGACAGCTACTTCATATTTGGTATGGAGCTTCTTTGAAGGGTACTATACTGCAACTCCTTTTTTCAGCCATATTGCTATACTACTTTCTGTTTACAGACTTTATGATTTTTTTTTACTTTCATTTTCCAAGTTGAACTTTTTTTGTCACTCTTCTCGGCAACCACACATCCAACTGTGTAAATGTATGTATTGTGTCCACACTTGTACTGTGTCCACACCTGTATTGTGTCCACACACACTTAATTTTGCACTTACCATATTGATTCAGGGTTCAATGAGCGGGGTTATAACTGGCTGCCATTCAGCGACAGCTCTTGTGTTTCCTTTTTTCAGTCCAAGTTCAATGGCTCGAACACAAAGGGACTGATGAAAACAGTTCCAGCTAGTGGGGTGGTCAACATATCGAGGTCGAACTGTGAATAAATTCGAATAAAGGGTCAAGAAAAGGGGTTAGAAACATCCATGGTGTCGAGTTATTGTAGTTTGAATCATCAAAGTTTAACTGTATTGTTTTAGGAGCACCTGTTATTATGTCTCTGATGCATTTCCTCTGTGTAGACCTTTTGTACAGGATGCTAATTATGTTACATATTTATCTTTTAGGAGCACCTGTTGTTATGTCTTTACCACATTTCCTCGATGCTGACCAAGTTGTACAGAATGCTGTTTATGGTCTAAACCCATCAAAAGAGGAGCATCAGACTGTCTTAGATATTGAACATGTAAGTATCTGTTAAGGTACATGTATCTCCCAGACAAAATGAAATTTAATTGATTTTAGTTCACAAGCAATTTTGTAAAACATAAGGGCCCAGTCACAGTGGCTAATGTCCTATAGTAATCACTCTGTCTGTATCTGTCCTTATTTCCCTCCATCAATAATTCATGTACCTATAGTATTCATTCTGTCCATGCATCTTCCCTTTCGTTCCATGTATCATGAACCATTTGACATTTTACCTTCAACTTCATCTATAAGGTTAGATTATTGCTTTCTTAATGAAAAAGTAATGCCCAGGCTACAACTTTTTATACAGCCGCAAAAAATTTTGAGGTCGTATAATGGTATGGTGCTATCGTCGTCGTTGCCGTCATTGTCGTTGTTGCCTTCTGTAGTCACTTCTGTTTTTGGTAAATAATTTGGGTTCAAGTTGATCAATCCTTACTAAATTTTAACACAATATTCCTTGGCACAAAACGAAGGCTTGGCTTGGTTCCCCTTCTGTTTTCAAAAAAGGGACAAATTGGGTGTTTTCATATATTGGGCTGTAGAATCTTTATTATTTATCAGAATTTAATGGGGTTTCTTTCTATGTGCTCCTGAGGAAATTTCCAATCTGAAGTATGTCAATGGATTTCACTTCGGATGTACCGTTCATGGGATAAATGGGGCCCAAAAGGGGCAAATCTCAAAAAAAATATTTATTTCTAATTTTTGTCCAATTTTGATGCAGTTTTTTGCAATGGGTTCCTTATGAAAAATTATTAAAAATTTTAATAACTTTTTTCCTCTCTGAGATATGAGGGGCCAAAATGGCAAATGTGCAGATCACCTAAAATTTTTTATTTTTTATTGGATTTTGATGGGATGTTTTTCTTTGGATTCTTCTAGTTGTAAGCTCTCAGATGTAGAGCAACAGATTTGGCATATCTCTTTCCATTTTTGAGCTAATGATGTCAAAGGGGCCAAAATTGCAATTTTCTAACTATGCTAAATCTTTATTTTTCATCATTTCAATGGAATGGGATTTTTTCTTTGGATTCCTTTTGTTGTAAGTTTTTGGTAGAATGTCGACTGATTTTGTGTAACTCTTACTGTTTCTGAGCTTTAACGGATAAAAAGGGCTCATTTTTATATGATTCCTAGGCCTATTTTGTTTGGAGCTTTTTACTGTGTCCACATTTACTTCAAATTACATTTTTAACCGGGTTTTCCGTCGGAAAAATCCGGTTATTAAAATGGTGAAAATGGTGGGCAGGCGGCTGCCAAATGGGTACATCATTTGTCCGGAGCAAATCTCCTACAGTATTTGAGACAGGAAGTTTTTAATTTGCAGATTAATTGTGCATATATCAAAGGTGTGCATGGTACTTTGATTTTTGATTTTTGATAATTTATGACAAAAATATCAGTTGTTGAACTTAGTCATTTTTGCGTCAAATTTTCAACAATAGGGTACCCCCTTTGTCCGGAGAAAATCTCCTACAGTATTTGAGACAGGAAGTTTTTAATTTGCAGATCAATTGTATATATATCAAAGGTGTGCATAGTACTTTGATTTTGATTTTTGATAATTTATGTCAAAAATATCAGTTGTTGAACTTAGTCATTTTTGCGTCTAATTTTCAACAATAGGGTACCCCCTTTGTCCGGAGCAAATCTCCTACAGTATTTGAGACAGGAAGTTTTTACTTTGCACTTCAATTGTACATATATCAAAGGTGTGCATGGTACTTTGATTTTGATTTTTGATAATTTATGTAAAAAATATCAGTTGTTGAACTTAGTCATTTTTACGTCAAATATTTACCAATAGGGTGTCCCATTTGTATAGAACAAATCTCCTACAGTTTAAAAGACAGTAAGTTTTTATAATCCAGATCCTTTGTACCTGTGTCAGAGGTGTACACAGTACTTTTACTTTCCTTTTTTATTTAAATCCCCAGTTGCTGAACTTTCAGAAATAGGCTACCTTGATAGAAGGCTTTACAGTGAAAATTAATGAAAATTATAAGTACATTTCAAATATTCAGGGTCAACCCATGTGTAGGATATACAGTCCATATAAAAGAAAACCTGGTTTGCTGTCACATTGACAGCTTTCCTCTTGTTTACAAATTTCAGTGGTTGAAATGCTGCGGTCGTATTATGCTGCGCTCGGACTAGCCCTTTATTGTCTGTGGACAGCTGTGGTATTTTGCATGTGGACAGATCATTTCAAGATGTTGTGTCATGTACCATGGTTAAATCCTTGACCTTGAACTATTTCCTCAATGTCAGATTATTAAAGCAGAGCTTTTGTAATGACTAAGTCTTGTCCAGGCTAAAACTTTTATGTGTTTGATATAGGCTTTTGGTAATTGGCATTTTGATAGTTCACTTCAAGTCAGTGTGTCATATTCCGATGTTGGTGACCTTGAACTTTGTCCTCAAGGTCAATTTGATAGATTGGTATTCAGTTAGGCCAACAGAGATGGCTGCCATCTCAATAATGTCTAGTTTTACTTATTGATCTTTTTACATGGAAAGAATTTTGTTGCCTTTTAGCATTTGAATAGAAACCTTTGGTCAAATTTTGTCCTTGGAACATTCATTTTGAGACTGATGGTTTGGTTCTTACTTACTTTAAGGTCCTTTTGTGTATATCATCACTGTGAAATCATAACAGTTGAATACAATTAAAAAAATTTGAAAAATTCACAAAACACAGTTAATATTTAATACATCATGATTTTTCCTGTTGTATACAAATATAGTTGAATGTTTTTATGTTCTTTTCAGAATACTGGTGTTGTGATGAATGCACAAAAGAAACTTCAAGTAAATGCATACATAAGAAATGTATCGCACATCACGTAAGATTTTATGTTCATATTCAAACAAAAAAAAACAACATATGATTGGGACCCATCATATCGCTCAATTTTTAAGATGGTGTCAAAATGACTTTTGAAATAACATTGGTACCATGATAAAGTGGGACCTGGATACGATGAGAACATGCTATACCCCGTTCAAAAAAAAAAAAAAATAAATAAATAAATAAACAAATAAACAAGATCATGGCAACACTTTTTTCAGTTTAGGAATGAGAGAGTATCCTATCATAAGGTTTTTTGATAAACATGTAAATTCAATAGGTGTCCTATTTTAGAACAGTTAAGGCATGTGCCATCTGTTTCTATTTATGTTTAAAGAATTTATTGGGGAAGAAAAGTTTTCAACATAACTTTGGAAAATAAGAGACTTCAGAAATAAAAAAAAATATCATAATTGTTTATGACATAATATATGTTTGCTGCTTTTTTCACTGTGTTTTATGTTGGATAATTTTTAGACAAATTATTTGTCTGTGTTAGATCCACTGTGACTTATGTTACTGCAGCAAGCTGACACTTTCTTGCTAATTTTTCTTTACATCATTCTTATGTGACACATCATTTGGCTTATAAAAATAAGGGTATTGAGGAAAATGTTATTGCTTGTAACCCCCTTCCCCCTAAAAAAAATAAATAAATAACTGCAAAAACATCATAGTTTACTTGATTAATATATGTTTTACAATCGAAATAAAAATAGGTAGGATAAAAACTGACAAAAATTTTATATGATTTATTGAAAAAGATACAAAAATTACACAGCCCTTAGATGGTAATTAGTAAAAATTAAGAAATAAGTAAAATAGAATGTTTGTGCAAGAAGCTAATTTTATTTCTGTACAAATAGATTATATTTCTGTTTTGCAGACAAACATTAAAGATAAAGGATCATATTGTGTATCCTGTATTATGGCTGAATGAGGTAATATTTCTTTACTTTACCTGGGGGACATTTATTATACCCCTGCTTTGAAAAAGCGGTGGGTATATAGTGATGGCCATGTCCATCCGTCCGTCTGTCACACATTTTTGGTCACAGTTTTCTCATCTTGTATATGTTGGAATGATTTCATATATGGTCAGAAGCTTTATTATGATGAGTTGTAAGGTGTAACCTATTTTCGGGTCTGCCACATGGCTACTTCCTGTTTGCCGATATGTTGAAGTTTTACTATAACACACTATGGATGAGAAATATTCGTCACAATTTTCTAAACTTGTATCTGTTGGAATGATTTCATATTTGGTCAAAAGCTTGATTATGAAGAGTTGTAAAGTATAAGGTGTTTTCGGGTCTGTTTTGTTGCTACTTCCTGTTTCCCGATATGTTGAAGTTTTACTATAGCACACTATGGATGAGAAATTTTCGTCACAGTTTTCTCAGCTTGTATATGTTGGAATGATTTCATATTTGGTCAGAAGCTTGATTATGATCAGTTGTTACGTGTAAGCTATTTTCGGGTCTGTCGTTTTGCTACTTCCTGTCAGTTATTTTGTAAGCCTTGTTTTACTACCTTATAAAGGCTGTTTCCCCTTGGACTTGTTCCCAAATTTGACCACAGCTACCTTTTTTTCTTCCCAATTGTGTTGACAAAATTCCCAAAAGGGGTGAGATCACATATTAAATTCTTCAAAATAATTAAATTATTCTGTTCTTTGAAGTAAATAAATAATTTTTTACATGCATATTTCCTTAAAAATTGAAGTGTCACTACAGTGAATCCAATCCTGAAAACCATTTCTGGTTTTACAGTATTTAATGTTTGAAGTTAATATCACAAGCTATCGAAAATTGTGCTATATTTTCCCAATCAAAAAGGCACAGGCAGTCTTTAAAAAAGGCAACAAAATCACTGCCTGTTTGCCGATATGTTGAAGTTTTACTATAACACACTATGGATGAGAAATTTTTGTCACAGTTTTATTAGCTTGTATATGTTGGAATGATTTCATATTTGGTCAGAAGCTTGATTATGATCAGTTGTAAAGTGTAAGCTATTTTCGGGTCTGCCACCTGGCTACTTCCTGTTTGCCGATATGTTGAAGTTTTACTATAACACACTATGGATGAGAAATGTTTGTCGCAGTTTACTTGAATTGTATGGGTGGGAATGATTTCAGATTTGGTCTGGAGCTTTATGATAATGACTTGTAATGTGTAAGCTATTTTGAGGTCTGCTGTATTACCACTTGCTGTTTGCCAATATGTTGAAGTTTTACTTTAACCATTTATGGATGATAATTTTTCGTCACCAGTTTATTTGGCTTGTTTAGGTGGGAATGATTTCAAATTTGGACTGGAGCTTTATAATAATGAGTTGTAATGTATAAGCCATTTACAGGTCTTTTATGCATGCTTTCTCTGTTTGCCAAATCTTTGATCTATAACTAAACTAATGCTGTATTACTACTTCTTGTTTTCTTGGCTTGTATGAGTGAGGGTGATTTCAAATTTGGTCTGGACAACTGTTTAAAAAATTGTATTACACTTTGGAAGTGGGGGTATTCATTTGTGGCCCAGTGGACCACAGTACCTCTAGTTTTGTATAGGAATACAGGTGAACTTCAATGGCTCAAACTATGATAACTTGAACACCATGGATGTCTAGAACAATGGTCCCTTTGTTCAACAATTTTGTTACATGGTGTGGAATTTTTATGATTTATTTAAGAGTTACAGCACATTATTCTTCAAATTGATGGCTGCTTTTCATAGATTGCAAGCCAAATTTAAAAATCACTTGGTAAGTAATGTATTGTACATGTCTCATTGTCTGTATGCTCATTATCAAATAGATTTTGAAATTGCCTACTTAAATGAAAGGAAGGTATTACCAGTTTGTACAAGTACCAATTGTGACCATAGGTGTATTGTGTACATTGTGTTTAAATGTCATATTATACAAATAGCAGAAGTGTGGAGACAATATTCCACTTGATGTAGGCTGAGTTCTGGAAATAAAAAAAAATAACTAAAATATGCTAAAGATAAAAACATTGCTGGAATAAAAATCTAGCACAGCTGACTAAATTTCCACTTGTTGTTCAAAGTATTCATACACACTTAAGTATGTTTTAATTTTGAATTGTAGAGTGCTGTTATAGATGAGAAATCGGCCAATGATTTCAAGTCTGCCATCCAGACACCTATTTATATTACTGAAATATTCCTTAACTTTACATTGTAGAGTGCTGTTATAGATGAGAAGTCAGCCAATGATTTTAAGTCTGCCGTCCAGACCCCTATTTATATTACTGAGGCAGTACAGTATGGACTGATGGTGTTGGGAGCTTTGTTACTAATTGGTGCCTTATTATGGTATATAAGAGTCCGAACTTTCACAAAGGTATGAACAAATGGTTTAATCAAAATATACATATTTTAAGAAAAAGTTTGAATCACCAGAAATCACAAGCTACACTATTGTAAGATACCAGGACAAGTCACAATGCAGAGCTTTAGTTACTAACCTCAAAATAACAAAATTTTAATGCTTAGTCACACAATAATAAGCTTTAATACCTAATCACATTATGAAAAGCTTTAATACCATGTTCAAGGTGACATGCTTTAATGCCTAGACACCCAGTTGCAAGCTTTAGTGACAAACATTACAATGAATAGTTCATGACTAGCTTCGCAGTGACCAGCCACACAGGTACAAGCTTTAATGACAAGTCACACAGTGAAAAGCTTTCATGTCTAGTCACTTATAGTCACTCAGTGATAAGGTGTAATGCATAGTCACACAGCAACAACCTTTGATTCACAATCACAATGACAAGCTGTAGTGTAAACAATATTTTATTAAAACAACACTTAATATAGACAACAACACTTTCCAGATATGCAGAGTAACTAGTATTTATTGATCGACTGGTTTGCGCGTTTTCATGCTTTAATGAATCACTTTAATGACTAGTGACTTAGTGACAAATTGGCAGCAATTTTCCTGTTTGTGTATGTGTTCGATGATTTGGTAGCTTTGCAGGTTGATGCATGAGGTTTGACCCCCAAGGTAGAAAGATCACAAATCCATTCCCTGAACTTGTGGATTTACCAGTTCACCTGATAACAGTTTCAAAATTGAAGGAGTCAGGTACACCCAAACATTGTTAGGTGTATCGGATATACAGTCAAAAAGGATAAATGGAAAGGAAAAATAACAATGAATTATCATTTTTCTTAAGATGGCATAAAATACCAGTCAATCTAAAATCACAAGGATTTTTTTCTTTAAAACACTTTTACAATATATATCATATTTCACTATATATCTTCCAGAACTATGAAGAATTGGTACCCGTTGTAGAAGAAAATGCCACCACAAGTCACCCAGTTAATACAGTAGTACAATAGTCTACAAAATGTGCCATTGTTGATTTCATCAAAACTTATGCATAATTGTTGTGATGTTTGCAAGTAGAATTATCTTTAGATATGTAGAAACTGCATCAGAGGGTACACGTTTGTAGCTGCTCAAAGATAAGTTAATTATACAATTCAAGTTTTTTATGATCAGAATTAAAACAAATCATTGAAAAATATTTTATTGTTACTGAAAACTCTAGTACGAATATTGTGAATTCTAATGGCAATCTTTGATGCATTACTTGAATGTGTTTTAATATTATAATGTTTTTATGTATATGTAAATTTTTGTGCATTGAAACTGCCTATAATGTATATGATACATTTTAATATTGATTTGTGATGTTATTAATAAACAGAGTGATCTTATTATGTGCATATTAATTATCTTGTTGCAATTTAGATATATTTTTTAATTTTAGAAATTATAGTTTTCATTATGAGTCGCACTTGAATACAATTTTTTTTTATCAAACTGAATTGGTTAATTTTGGAATTTTAGCAATGAGCCTCCTGGCAAATTTTTCGAAAAATGATATTTGATAACAAAATGAATTCAGTTGTTAATTGTGGTAAAACTTTTTTCACTTATGATAAATAGAACAAAATAATGTGGAAATAAATGCATAGTTATTTGCAATTTGGCAGGCAAACAATTTGCACATCATGACATACACTTTGACTACCTCTTGATATTGTTTATATTTGACTCTATGAATCAGAACCAATCAAAGACAAGAAATTGAAGGCATGTTTGAAATTTTTCAAATTAAAATTTGGCATGCAATCCTGATCATGACCAGCAAACAAATCCTTGAGATTATTTTAGTATTGTTCGCTCTTATATTTATTTCGTGAAAATTTGTTTTATTTCAAATCTTTGTAATGAATTTTAATCATTTGTTAATTATTGTTTATGATAAAGAACTCTTTTGAAGTAAACAATCACACAGATTATAAAAATTTCTCAATGAAACCACCAAATTTAAATTTTTTTCTGAAGATACCAGTTCTCCTGTAAGTGTACTTTCATTCTGCCGTGTAGAATATCCGGATATGTGAATATACCTATTGAATTTCTACCTGGCTGTTTATTCTGTGAAAAGAATTCGCTATTGTAATTGAGTGTTGTGGATATTCTACATTAGGATTTTTTTCCAAACGGAATTACTACACTACCACAATGAAACAACTGCTACACTTCCAATCTACCATATATGATTGATGTCTTGATAAGAGATGTGTTTCCTTCAGGAAAACTCAAACTTATTTCCTCCTTTTCAAGATCTCTCTCATTTCCTTTATAAGCTACAAATAGTAACATTTTAATAATAACAAATGTCCAAGTTCTCATGTTAGTATTTCTGAATTGTTAAATTGATTCCACATTTTCATTGCATATGATGAACTGTTAAATTCATATTTTTTTTCGTTGTCTTTTAAAAGGAATATGTAGTTATATTTTAAATTAATCCTAGGGTACTTATGATTACATTTCTGTTCAGTTTACGCTAAATTCTGTTGGCTTTGTTTAAAGGGTACACCAATGCTGTGAACTGCCATCCAAAAAGACCGAATTTATCACTCATTCAAAAATTTATTTTTTTATGTGATGTTCGAGCCAAATTGTTGAAAATTACTTTTTAAATTTTATGCCCTCTCATGAAAAGTCAAAATTTTTGTACACTTGTCCATCAATATGTCTGTTCATACCACAGTTACAAATCTTGCATGACACCATCTCTTGTTGTTAGGATTTAGTGTTTTTAGTGTATTTTTTCTTTTTTTATATATATCTTTTTAAATCTGAGCTGTTTTGCTTGGAAGCAAGACATTTAGCTGTGTAGTCTATTTTTTTTTTTGCTGTTAAATTTGTGTTATAGAAATGTTTTAAGCAAGACACTTACCTGTGTGGTCTATTTTTTGCTGTTCAATTTGTGTTATTGAAATATTTGTACATTCCTTTACTTGACATAAATGTGATTGAAATTTGTGACAATCGAAAAGTGGTTGTTTATATTAATGTTGGCCCTTTAAATGATGCACAAAGATTGCAAAAGAATTCCCATGTTCTATGAAGGATAAGTGACAGAATTGCCTTAATGCTTTCATTTTGAACCAAACAAAACTTGGTTCATATTCTTAAGTAGAATACAAATGTAATACATTGCTTAGGCCTTCAAGAAAAAAAAATCTTTGATTCTTATCCAACTTTTTCAGGAATTAAAGGCAGCAGGCCAACTTCTTTTTTTACCACTTATAGTAATAATGCTGTAAATTTTTAAGGACAATTACCAAAATTTTGTAGAAGGCTGGAAAAATTGGGGCCAGATTATAATGGCCTTATGATCACCTTAGTTACATAAATTGATGTAATTGTGATTTCATTGAACTGCTCTCAAGATTCTGAACAACAAATGTACTCAAAAGTTCAGTGAAAGTTTAATATTTCTGATTGTCTTGTTTTGTTATTGGTTTAATTTCTTCTTATTTTATAAGGTACTGTAGTTCTTGGTACAGTGATGATCTCATTTTATGTTCATTTTATACTGTTACTTCTCAATGAACTGGAATTATCATTACATCTAGAGTGATAATTTCAACTGAACTGAATGAAAAGGCACTGGTTTCAAACCATGAAACTGTTGTTTAAGACTATGAACCTGAGTTGTGACGTTATGTATCAAGCCTGTATGCTCTTTATTTTTCTTCGATATGGTGTACTTGTACACTTTGTTTATTTCTATTATCTAAATGTACATGTATGTAATCTGTTAAACCTAAGGTTTAACTCACTCCATTGTAGTTTTGACCTTAGGTATATTTGATATTACTGATTATTCAGATTTCGGTTGGTTTTATGCACTTAAAACATTTTTTGAAATTGTAGATTTCCTATGTTTGGGTTCTAGTGCTGCTGATGAGGAATTAATTTCTGAAATGGCCATTAAAATTAATTGCAGTTGGAGTTAACATATGTGTTATGGTCTCATGTTCATTTACTTCATATCCTTTCGTAATATATTTGAATAGTGAATGTCATAAAGTGATTGAAGAGCAATTCCTATGCCATGAAATATTCATTTGATTGTGATTTTTAAAGTTTATGGGTCAATACTTCAAAATAAATTTAGTGTGATTCTATGACTGCCGTTTCAGTTCATGTTTTGTTTTGTTTATATAGAGACAGTTGTATTCTAATAGTTAACAGCATATCTTATAGTTGTTGGATACCAAATGTGTATATCTATGTTTTAAGTATTCTGACAGGTTACAGCCTATCTGTGTCTTATTTATCTAATAATTGTTGGATATGAAATGTGTAATTCTTTGTTTTAAAATCCTTTTTTACCAGTGCTTAATTTATGATCAGACCAGTTATATTAAGAACAAGCTAGAGAATTAAAAATCAAATTTGATATGAAATAGTAACATTAAGATTAAAATGTGGAACAAATGCAAGATGTATTTAGTATTTTGTACATTCCATTGTAAAAGAGCTTCTTAAGAAACCCCAAGATGCTTTGTTTTGGGTTGTTTTAACTTGGAGATGGGATGTTGTCTCCTTGACATTTACACCATTTCCTTTCCTTTTCATATTCTGAAAGACAATGCTGAAGGTAGTAGTTTGTTTTGTTTAAATTCTTGAAATCTGATTATAAAACCATGACTTTTGTTTAATTTGTATTTTTAGACCACAATGATATTGTCTAATCTTTTTCAATAATCCTTTTGTGAGATATAACAAGACATTGTGATTGTTAGGCCAACAAATCTGTTTACAAGACTGTCGATCTTAACAAGTGGGTCGGGGGGACGAAATAAAAGGGACGAAATAAAAATGAAAATAAAAAGATTGAAAATAATGAAGCTGGAAAAATAATTGTTTCCTTGAAATAAATTATTTGATTTTCTGAAATGAGTATATGACTTTTGTGTGGGAAAAAAATGGAACTATTTAAACTGAAATCTACTGAATTACTAAATTGAATTCTATTTTTGTCAAGCCAAATATACCATATTTAAAGTACTTTTTCATACTACATTTTGTGTATTTTCCATTGAAGAATGACATTTTTCAATAATTTACATCCATTTGGAAAGCAATTTTTATTTTTTGAGATGCAAAGAAAATAGGGTAGGGATATAAAATAATAAATAAAAGTTATCCACTTATTTTTATTTCACTTTCTGAAAAATAGGGTAGGCTCCCCCGTAAAACAGTTAATAAAAAATTTGACCTTATCATCAAGATCTTGAGTTTAATTATGTTAAATACTTTATAATTGTATCTAGTAGCAGTCTTGTACTAAATGCCACTTTACTATCTGTATTAAATGTAATATTGTAATATCTTTATAAAACTGACCTAGTTTTGGAGCATATATGGACATATGGTTTAAAATTAATTACATTGACACCACAAAAATAAAAATACATTCATATTTAACTGAAATTTGAATAATAACACTGTCAACAAACATATTAATTGATTATAATTACATAGTCTGCAATTGTGCTGGTATATGTTTTTAATTCTTGAAAATTATGCCACTATCAATTGTTTTCATGTTTTCTCTAGATAAGCAAAGATTTTTTTCCAGCAAATGTATGTATATTATGTGTGATTATTGTGTATTTTAAAGTTTAAAACTATCTGTGATAAAATATATTGTCATGTTCTTTATGGCTCTTTATCTAAACCAACCAAACTTTGTATATTCAGTAGAAAAGAATAGTTATTGCCAATGTTTTTCAATTAGGCAGAAGCACTTTTGAAAATTGATAGAGGAATATGTGCTTAACAGTGACCATGGTCTTATTAGATCCACCATGATATACATGCACTATTAAAAACAATATTTTAATGTTAAGTATTACTGTGTATCAGGATATTTTTACCTGTGTTTAATTTTCCCTATGTTTGCGGTTGACAATGTAGCCCAAAAATTAGCCCCAACATAAATGTCACCGCCCATTCTAATTCATTAGATAAAACATTAAAACTTGAATTATAAACAAAGCGAATAAATATCTGCCTTGTTTTCACCAAAATCTCAAACAAAAGCTGACATGAAAATAACCAGATATGGGATATGTCAGAATTAAGGAGGCTTGAATGTTATGATTTTTACTGATTTGATAAATTTAAGTGATTTAAACAAGCACAAAGAAAATTACCCCCCATGTCTTTTTTTCTTCGTTCAGTATAATGAACAGTGCTTCAATCGGTATACTACTCCTCTTTAATGGCAGTCCCTTACTTTTTACCACCCATTATCAAAAGTCCACTTTTCTTCAAGTTACATAGTATTTTTTATAATTTTCTAGTATTCCCTGGATATATCACCACCCTGGCATAATTCCAAAATTCTGCCTGGTGATAGTTAGCGATAAAACAAGGGTGCATTGTACATGTCATATATACTTTAACTACTCATGATTATATCATTTAATATTGAAGCTATGGAAACATAATAAAGATATTTTGAAGTCAATAATGATAAAAGCATTATAATATCTCTAGTCCTCTGTATAAATTATATATACAAGTACACTTGATTTTTCTGCTCTAATAACTCAATATCAATTGCTGTTTATCATGCACTGACAAAAAATCACTGAACCCATTGATTTTACTTACATCTGCAAAGTAAATGACAGTTAAGTGCCATATATCTATGATCTTCTTTCAAAATATGTTGAAATTTGATGCTTCAAACACAAAAGGGACAGGTGAAAACAGTTCGAGATAAATAGGATATTTGAGATTTCGAGGTCGTTATGTGTTCAAACTTGAACAAAGGGGCAATAAAAAGACTTGAAGACATCCATAGTGTTCTAGCCATCAAAAGTCAACTGTATAATCGTAATAGTCCTAAAATTTAAACCTTACACTTTTTTCCTGTCATACCTGTTGGTGTTATTGAGTGTTTACAGAATAGATGAATTACAAAGTGTTCCTCACTAGGCCTATGTTACAAAAAGACATTCAGGGAGAGTTCTGTTGACTAAGAATTTATTCAGTTAGGATTCTTACATCTGATATGGACATTGATAAAATGAGAATGATTTGATAGTATTATATGCATTAGTGTGCCTTCTTATGTTGAAAGATATGTAATATATTAAATAAATACTCATTTTCTGTCTTTATTTGTCATTGTTTTAACAGACTATGACTCAAGGGAAAATATTATTTGTAATTATGATTTTAATTGACATATTCCTAATAACTTCAAAAAGATATTTAGATTAATGGAAATGCAACTATATTTATTTTGTGAATTGGGTCTAAAGAAAATTTTACCTATAAAGTCAAAGTCCAATCAAGTTGTTGCCTTGTTGATTGTTTACCGCTTATCAGTTTTTACGAATATTTTCCCAAAGCTGCCTAAAATTTGTGCTACCAAATATTCAATGTAGCTAGTTTGGCATGTCAAAGTTTAAAAGTTTTTCTTTTTTATTGTGCTTCAGATGTCCTGTTTGTTTTAATTTTCTTTGCTTTCCAAATTATATCTATATAGTATGTTATTAAATTAAAGTTGGGACTCAAAGGGATTTAAGCAGGAACTGGATTGGCCCTTTTAAGTGAACAGAAAATAAATTTCTCAAATAGCGCCATTGAAAATGGGAAAGAGTGTCAGGCTTTAAGCAGGAAGTACTGAAAAAATATCCTCTGGAAACAGGGGAAAAGGGAGGTTGCATTTTGAATTGTTTAATAGTCTAAATTTTCCACCCCTTAAATAGTTAAGTTGAGAAAATATTTTCAGGACCCTTCCCCCTTTGTGATCTCTTTCAGGCTTCAGACACACAATAAAAGGCAATATTAGTTATATTTTCTTTATCAGAAGCTGATTTGAATAAAAATGAGATATGAGAGAACCGAACCATAATTCTAAAAACATAAGGATAATGGCAATATCTGAAACACCAAGAAACAAAGACATCACATGAGTATGAGAAAGAAGAGAAAATGAAGACACACACATACAAAGATGAACAGCACGGAACCAATGAAAACCCCATGAAATGCAATATTGGGCTGAAACCAATAGGTCAGTGGGAACCAAATTTTTACACAATAGACATTGTGTGATCTCCTTTGCAATTTATGTACCCCATCCAAGGTGGTTGTCATTTGGAAACTTAGTTTAAAATTGGACCTTTTGTGAAACATTTACAAAGATCCTCCTGAGACTACCCGTTACTAAGAACTAAACTAAGTCACCATGGTCTTAAGTGTTCCCATAAAAAGAATCCAGCAGATCCACACCTCTTCCAAGATGACCACCAGCACACAACGTAGTTTAACACAGGACCCTACGGAAAACACATTCCAAGATCCTTGAAATTATTTGTCTAATTAGAATTATCTTAATTAGTTTCTTTGATAGCTACAGTCAAAAAAGTTTTCTGGCAGTTCCATGGTTCTTGGATGCTCTCCTCCGTGAAAAATATCTGGCAGATCCACACCTTATCCAAGATGGCAGCCAGAGGGGAACATAGTTAAACTATTCAAATATCTTTCATCTGAAACTAGTAATCCATTTAAAAGAAAACTTAATCACATAGGTCCTAAGATGGTTCCCTTCATAAACGGTATCCAGCAGGTCTGCACCTCTTAATATATGGATACCATCAGGGAACTAAGTTTATTGGTTCCTTTGTGGGAAAATCTTCGTCTCTGAAACAGTAATGCCATTTAAAACCAAATTGGAGCACAAGGCCTTGGGCTGATTCCTTAAAAGGGATTTGGAAGGTCAACGCCTCTTCCAAGATGGCTGCCAGTCAGAATATATAACTTGGAAAACACATTCAAAGATCTACTATTCAAATTAGAAGCAAACTTAAAACAATGGCCCTTTTATGCCCCCTTCAAAATAGTATCTAGCATGTCAGCACTCATCCAAGGTGATCTCCAATTGGAACATAGTTTAAAATTGGACCTCAAATAAATCGCATTCAGAAACTACTTGTCCAATGAGAACGAAACTTAGTCACAACTGTGGTCCATAGAATGTCCATTTAAAGTAAGTATTCATCGGGTCCGCGATGAATGATAGTCAAATATTTGATCTTATAGTAAACATATTCATAGATCATTTTCTCTGAAACCACTTGATGAATGCTACGACGTCACATGTTTCTACCATATCTGATTTCAATCTTCTGTATTAAAGGGATTGTAGTCCAAGGTACACCAATCGTTAACAATAATGTTTGATGTTCTTTACCAATTATATTGCCCATCTTTGGACATTTTCAATATGGATGGCTTCTTTTTTTTATAATCCAAAGACCAAATGTTGCTGCCATATTCCAAATGAGATCGGGCAATGCTTTTGTACATTGTTGCGACATGTCTTTATTCATATAGGTAAAACTTCATTTAATTTTCTCTAATCTTTGATTTGCCCTTTTCGTTTGATTATGTACATATGAAAAAGAAAGGAAATGGAGTAAATGTCAAGGAGCCAACATCTCATATCCAGCTCAATACGACCCAAAACAAAGCATCTAGGGTCACCGTACGGTCTTCAACATAGTGAGGAACCTCACACCATATTGCAAGACCTAAAAAATGTATCTGATTTTGAAATTTTAATTTATTATCTACAGTGATTCCTACTTTTTTTTTCTTCCGTTGGATGTGTAATCGTTGTTGAATGGTTGTCCAAAATGTATATTTTTATACGACCGCAAAAAAATTGAGGTCGTATAATGGTATGGCGCTGTCGTCGTCGTCGTTGTCGTCCTGCGTCGTCGTCTGTAGACACTTTTGTTTTTTGTAAATAACTTAACTTCCAGTTGGCCAATCTTTATGAAATTTTAACACAGTGTTCCTTGGCACAAAAGGAAGGCAGGGATTGGTTTTGGTTATTTTGGCCCCTCCACTTTTAAAAAAAGGGGACCAAAAAGGGCAAAATTGGGCGTTTTCACATATTTGGCTGTAGAACATTTATTAATTATTGGATTTTGATGGGGTTTCTTTTAGTGTGTTCCTAATTAAATTTCATATCAATAGTATGCAACGGATTTTACGTGGCATTTACCGTTCACGAGATAAATGGGGCTCAAAAGGGGCGATTTTCAAAAATTTCATTTTATTTGTTTTTGGTTTGATTTGGATGCAGTTTTTTACAATGGATTCCTTTTGAAAATAAATATAGAGCTGCTACATCAGATTTTTGACAACATGTGTCTTTTCCGAGCTATGAGGGGCCAAAATGGGGATAAAATTTCAAATTTGCAGATTACCTAAAATTTTCATTCTTCATCGGATTTCGATGGGATTTTTTTCTTTGGATTTCTCTTGATAAAAGCTTTCAGTAGTATGTCAATGGATTTGGCGTAGCTCTTACAGTTTCCAAGCCACAAGGGGTCTAAAGGGCTGAAATTGCAATTTTCAAAATATGTAAAATCTTTTATTGTTGTATTGGATTTTAATGGGATTCCTCTTATCATATTTAAAGTATTATGTTGACCATTTGACATACCTCTTACCATTTCCAATGTTTATAAGGAATTATAAGGGCTAATTTTTATTTTCTTTAGTTCGTGTGCTTACTCGGTCAAGCTCTATTGTGTCCATTTAATTACTATATCAAGCTCTTTTCTGTGTCCTCAATCATTTTGAAATACACTTGTTCAAATTTCAGTGTTCGACATGCTGCGGTCGTATCATGCTGCGCTTGGTGTAGCCCTTTATTTACATTAAGATTTAGCAAATTTTGTCATCCAATCCTTATACTATTGTGTCAGCCTGTGTATGTCTTCTTGGAGTTTTTTTTCATCATCTGTGTTGTTTACACTTGCATATAGCTTTGTGTCGTTTGCTAATTGTTTTGCTGCCTTTTGTTATACATTGAAAAACGTATGGAACCCAGAACACTCCCTTGAGGTATTCCACTTGTGAAGTTTGTCCAACTTGATTCTGAACCATTCAGTACAACCTTTTGTTTTCGATCTGTCACGAAATTTTCTAACCATTTGAGAATATTACCACCTATTCCATACCCTATTAACTTTGTGTGGGACTGTGCCGAAAGCCTTATGGAAATCTAACTATATGACATCAACGGTTTTAAGGTTATCTAGCTGTCCTGTCCATCCTACATTAGTTTTATCAATTGGTTTATGCAAGATCTTCTTTTCCTAAAGCCATGTTGTTCTTTGGTAAATAACCCATTTATCTCTATATGATCCATGAGACTGTCAACAAATTTCTCCATTGTTTTACATATAATTGATGTCAGACTTATAGGGCAGTGGTAAGTTACATGTTGGTTTGGTCCTTTTTGTATGTATGGGAGTAACGTTAGCTAGTCTCCAGCTCTTGCGTATTTTTCTGGTGTCCATGTAATTCTGAAATATTTTAGCTGACGAAAATGCTGAACTGATTGCAGTCTCTTTCAGGAATTTTTGGTGCATATGACTAGGCCCTGGTGATTTAGTTCGTATTAAATATTACCGTTTCTGGCTGGTGTTCAGTTCTATGTTGGAATGGTGGAATATCTTGAGTACTGTCTTTTATCCTGAAAGATAGTATTCAGCAATTCTGCTGTTATTTTGTTATCTAGTTGAACGTCACCGTTGTTATCAAAGATGATAACCAATAGGAAATGTAGTTTAGCACTGGACCTAAAACACCGAAGTTCATTATCATAGTTGAAAAGGATTACCTTGAACTTGGAGGTTTATTTGATTACAGGCTCTTTTATTGTCGAAATGCGCATATGCAGAAAATAAATTCATAGTAACTTCAGTATTTAGTTATTTAATGTTTTTGTGTTGTAGACGGAGTATCACACTCCCTTTTCTTCGATTTGGGCAATATATGACACTCGAAGCATTAAAGAGTCATTTGTGGTCACTTGTAATATTTTGACAAGGAATTCTTAGCTTATTATTGGTAACAAATTGTCCGACTGATTGATTAGTTATTAAGCTACTTCTACTCTGAAATATTTCAGCTATATCAAGACGAGAAGAGGAAAGATCATGACAAGGATTTTATATTGCAGTTGATTTAAATGTTTCCTTGTCATGGGATATTTGGACTGCTACTGCAGAACTTATTATACCCGCACTCAGAATGAGAATTAAGGTGGTAGACTGCTTTGCCCGTTTCTGTCATTCCGATACTGCGTCACAACTTTCCTCAAGCTTTCTCTGCAATAATAAACGAAACAAAATTGATGGTCACGCCATATTGTTGGATGCATTTTCAGACCTGTCGGTAAACTACTCACTGTTTATCGACTTAGTGAATTTTTGACACATTGTACATTACAGAGAATTTCGGACTCATTGTACAGAGTTTATTTTGTCAAACTTCTCTCTAAAATGATAATCGATACAAACGTGAATTTCTGTCACAAGCTTTACATAGTCATGAAATATTATGGAATGCATTTTCAGACTTGTGGGGATACTATTCCTGTTTCCGACGTAGCTACTTTTTTTACACTTGTAGCATTATAGAGTATATTTTCCTCAAGCTTTTCTCTGCAAAGGCAAATGATACAAACTTGAAATAGTAAAGTTATTTCATATTATGGACTGCATTTTAGATATGTTGGGTAATTCATTCTGTTTATTGACTTAGTCAGGTTACCAGTTGTTGGAAGATGAGTGCAGGGGTATAACTAGCGAGCAAGTGGTCACAGATGCCTTGCTTAATCGGAAATGCTCAATTTAGTCTGGTTATCGTTTATCTGCAGACCATTCAACAGAGTTTGCTGCAAGATTTTTATCGTGAGCATTGCTCTCTTTGATACGTGACCTTGAGTTAAGGTCCTTTTTTTAAAGGTGTCTTGTACTTCTTGTATGAGAAGATGTTGTATCAAATATAAGCAACGTAGAAAAGGTTAAAAGGCTGGTTAAAACAGTATGTGCCCTCATGGTCCTAGAGATCAGACAGTACGACCCTGAAAGCACCTACCAGTATGGGTTATGTATGGGGACAGTAAATTCCGACATCGTATATCCAGAGGAATATATGACATCCTATTGGCATCTGTTTGTGGTCTTGGAATTTGGTACACTTCATCGTTGATATTATGTCCTAGTCACGTGAATATTAATCGACAGTTGTCGAAATGGGCATATACAGAATTTAAATTCACAGAAACTTCGGTATTTAGTTATCTGAAAGCATCCATGTCTCTATCTACGGTATTTTATAGAACATGACAATTCTTGTCTCTTTTCTATTCTGTTGTAGTAATTTTCAGGCCAGATACTTTTTAGTAGTTGATCATGTCTGTGACACTGGAGATGTTTTTATCTGATTGTTACATACCTCGGGGGTTTTCTCTATAGTTGCATTCCGTGCTGATTGCATCCTAGGTATATGAGTTCCAGACAGTTGAAGCGTACTCTTTACTGTGACCTGTCTAGGTCAAAGTATGCTTGAGACTTTATCTTCGTAGATGTGATCTTCAAGTTTTTTGGAAGGAAGCCAAGTATTCGCCATGTCTGTAATGTTTTCTATATGACTCCCATTTTAGGTTGTTTTTTTTTATTGTAACACCTAGATACTTTGCTGAGTTTATTCAACTGTATGGTGTCATAGAGATGGTACTTTTTATCTAAAGGTATTCTTTTGGTTAATGACTGTGGGATTTTACATTTGTCAGGATGAAACTTCATACACCATAGATTTTCCTATGTCTGTTTATTCAGGTATTCTTGGAGTTAGTGCTATCATCTTTGATGTTAAGTAAGCGATTGTTGTGGAATGAAGGTTTGTTGTTTGTCGTTAAAGTATTTACACTTTTGTCCATCACTAAATGTGCTTTTTTGTTGGGTTCTCCGGTGCATTGTGGCCTGTGATTTAAGTTTTTGGTCATTGTGGATGTTTCTCGGTATCCTTCCTGTTTTAATTTCGGGTAAATAGTCTCCATCTACACTAAATAACACATAGAGTAACATTTGCATTACATCTCAACTTTATTTTCTTTTTAGCTCACTTCACGAAGTGAGGGGGGGGGGGGGGNGGGCTTATGTGATACCCCTATCATCGGCGTCGGCGTACACGTCCGGTTAAGTAGAATGGTTAAAGTCCTTTCCTGCTTACTGAAAAGTCCCACATCAAGCATATTGGTATGTATGATGCATTTTGGGATGACAACAATGCATGCTTCGGATGCTGTCTGTGACCTACATTTTACTCATGAGTGACTTAGGTAGAATGGTTAAAGTCCATTCCTGCTTACTCACGTGTCCCACATCTACCATCTTGGAATGTATGATGCATTTTGGAATGACAACAACAATGCATGCTTCGAATGGTGTCTGTGACCTACATTTTATGCATTAGAGATTTGATGAGGTAGAATGGTTTAAGTCCATTGCCATTTACTGACATGTCCC
Source organism: Modiolus philippinarum (assembly GCA_002080025.1). NCBI lineage: Eukaryota > Metazoa > Mollusca > Bivalvia > Mytilida > Modiolidae > Modiolus > Modiolus philippinarum. The sequence continues at coordinate 62,501 of MJUU01071900.1, forward strand.
ACATCCATCATATTGGTATGTATGATGTATTGTGGGATAACAACAACAATGCATGCTTCGGATGCTGTCTGTGACCTACATTTTACGCATAAGCGACTTGGTTAAGTAGAATGATTATAAGTCCATTCCCGCTTACTGACATGTCTCACATCAACCATATTGGTATATTTGGTGCATTTGGGGATGACAACAACAATGCATACTTCGAATGCTGTGTGTTACCTACATTTAACGTATGACTGAATCCGTTAAAAGGAATGATTATAGTCCATTTCTGTTCACTGACATGTTTAACATGTGAAAATATTGCGCAACGAGGTAAGCTTAGAAGGCTGTGGCTGCTTTCTATGTTTTATAAATCCTATGCTGCAACAATCGCTATATCAAAGAAATATCATATATGATAGGCTTTGCTTTATTGCGAAAATATTGTATTAAAATGGACTGACTGATAATTTAAACTGCAACAAAAGATTCCTTCCATTCTCTACGTTAAAAAAAATGGCGGTATTTGTGCACCAGATAGAAATATAGAATTTATTTCATTGTTTGATCTTTTTTATTATCAACTTTTCTTGCTAAGTTGTGCCTGTCTTTTCGTTGGCATTACTATCCGTGTTTAATTTCTATAATGAGCTTTAGACGAAGAATTCAGCTGACCTGACGAAAGATCTAAGAAGAAGTCCTTTGCATAATAACGTTGCCATACGCAGTTACACATGTTGTAAGTTATGAATAAATTTCCCGTGCGTGGCAGCTCGTTAGTTTTACGTTATGAATGCATCCACCAAAGGAATTTTCTAATGCTGCGTTCACACGTAAATCGAATTTGATTCGTATTAGTCAATTCGAATTAATTTTATTCGCATTGGGAAACGATTCATGTCCTATCATCATTACAAAGTGAATTGCAATTCGCATCCAAATACGCATCGTGTCCAAACGTCAGTTGATGCATATTGACAAAGAGAATTAGTCAATTCGAATTTAAATGCAAATTCCCATTCGAACGGAAAAATGACATTTCTACAGGATTAGCGTTCAAGTCAAATTGAATTCGAATTCGTTTCAAATTAAACGTCCCATGTGAACACAGCATTATTTCTTTAGCATGTTCCAACCTTTCTGGAAAAAAATACTCAACATTGGCACACGATGGCCAGGACGTAACGGTCAGACAGGACCTTATATGGTACAATAGAACTGTGTATTGATAGTACACAGTGGATGACATTAAATGGTGTCATTTGATCACCATGTTTATCACTATTCAAATCTAGATAAATAAAAATTGTATGTATACACCAATGAAATATGCAATGATAACAAAGTTCACGTGTTAATGAATGTTTTTAATGGTGTATTATGGTGGCAATAACTGCAACAAAGCTGTTAACATGCTTTATTGTTGGTATACTGTGTGTATTACTTGGAGGAATCACAGATGTCGTATTCCACCAAGTTTTACCTAGAAAGATAGACAAGGTTAGTGCCCTTTTTCTGGTCAAGTGCATCACTTTCACTGTACAAATATACTAGACGAATAGTACTTGTGGAGATAAAAACTTTCCTTATGCGACTGTGTACAAACCTTATTTTCTTTATTTTTAGTTAATTTTTTATCTACCTTGCGTGTTATAGAAATTTACTGTTTTTATCAAAATTCAAACCCCTACATGTACTACGGCTTCATTCCGTGTATGGCACTCGGTAGATGTCATTAGAACTGGATTTGGCTTCTTGTTTCTATATTTTTGGCAACGAGTACCTCTTTTCTTCATATTTTAGGATTATGGCTTTCCATATTATTTATTCTATTATTCTATTATTTATTTATTGTTTATACCATTTTCTGTAATATTGTACTTGTATACCGATGTATCATGCCCTCCTGGGGTCCTAATTTGGTAATAAAATATTCTGATTCTGATTCTATTCTAATGCTGCTGACGAGAGGTTATTCCTTGAAACACGTGTACAGCATAACAAAATTTACTGTAAATGGTGCAACTTCGGTATTTTTGTATTTTGTAACATGAATTTGAAAATATTATGATATTATGTTATTTGATACCATTTTTGTTCTCGACAGGCGGCTGCATGGTTTAAGTTAATCAGTAGGCTAAATACTGAATATCTCGAATGGTCATATTTTATAGTCTGCACATCAAGCATGATTTATCGTAGACTTATACTGTGTAAAATTTTTACTATGCTACTACTTTTTAGTAGTCGTTTGCGGCCGTTGCTTTTCCTTCTCAACGTTATTTTAATAATTTGTATTATGTTAACAAAATAAAAATAACATACAGAACAGATTGTTACCCCAAGAAAAGATTGTCAACCGACGCGAAACAGAATATGCTCTGTTACCCTCCCAGCTATAGGTTATTTGTTTTATTATAATTAATGTTTTATAATTGCAATCATTATTGAAAATCACTAAACCATGAACAGAGGGTAACAGTGTAAAATTTGTCACCCGCTCAGCCATATGACAATTTTTGTACCCTCGCAGCTTTTATATATATATAATTTTTGTTAAGGAAAAATCTTCTAATAACATTTCTTATACCATCCATTGTGATTCCTAAAGTAAAGCTAAAGTATTGTACAATACAAAAAAGAACAGATAAACATATTCAATGTTTAAAAAATGGATAACAGGAAACACATACAATGGCTGAAAATTATAATTACATGCAACAATTTGCAAGGAAACTACACAAAAAACACGTATAAGACAACGATAGGAATTCGTATATGTAACTGTTTTATTAGGAATAGTCTTGACAGAACCGTGAGATATGAGAAAATTATACTTTTCCTTTTACGTGAATCATTTCCCGTGACGCATCTAGTAAAACCGTTTTTCCCAAACCAATACTGACCACAATTAACAAACTAGCTTTTAAGATTAACAAAATTATTAAATCAAATGTTGTGATACGATCAAAGTTTGCAATTCAGTTTTTCCATACTTCGTGGAAATTGAATAAATACTTACAGCTATAAATTCTTCGGTAGTCAATCAACAACTTGAGCAGCAGGTAATATAAAAAAACAACACTCTGAAACGACCTACTGTCTGCCTCCGACCAACTTCCCTTACACTCTTCCATTCAATTATCCTCCAGGCATAAAATGACAAATCACAGGGGTGAGGGGGAGGTGGCATTTATGATTTATAGTGGCAAGTATTTATCTAATAAAAATTAATTTTACTTTAAAAATGTTTTGATTACATAACAATAAATACATTACCACTATGAGAAACACAGAATCTGATAATGACTGAATCTCTTTGATAAGAGGTAGCAGGTAGCAAAATACCGAAGTTACTGTTAATTTATTTTCTGCATATGCAGAGGGAGAAATAAATGCAGTAACATTAGAACCAAGGGAAACAGATTATAAGAAACCGAAGAGCACAGGTACTTTTCTGTAAAGCACTTTTGACATTCACAAAACCTGCCGATAAAACCACAGAAATAGATGCTCACTGTTGAAGAGAGCCGAAGAATAGCAATAGCAATAGCTCTAACCGCATGAGCCCTCACTGAATGTTGAGTTAAAACGTTTTCACCAAAAGATTTATTAGCCATCAGAAATGTGTTACAAATCCTTTTAGAGGCGGATTTAGAAGCCGATTAGACACCCATTACTGAGGAAGAGGTCTGGGGTTGGATGCAGATTAAAATTGGCTAATACTTTTAGAGTTCTGATAGGACAGGGCAACAGATCAGGAGAATCTGTTGGAAGTACAAAAATAACAATCGGAGCTCCAACCCTATCAGGGATTTGGTTTATATATCCCCAAAAATATGTTAACAAGGTGACAGAGGTTCCATCTCTGGGAAAGTGGAGACAAGATTCTGACAGTGACAAGGCATGAATCTCGCTCCTTCTCCTGTCTGATGCTAAAGACAGCATTTATACGAGATAATTTCAAGATCTGTATCATATAAAGGTTCAATGGGTAGCAATTTAAGAGCTGATGGACAAGGCTTAAATCCAACTGAGGAATCTCAACAAATTTCTGGGTAGCAAAGATAAGTGCTCTTCATGACTGAAATAAGGAATCGCCGAAAAAGAAGTAATACGAGTAATTGGTGATTTATATCCTCTAATAGTAGAATGAGTCAGCTCCTTAACTTCAAAGAGATAGACAAGTAGACAAGAAACTCATGTAATCCATTTCCTTTCCAGCACATTAATTACTGTAGGTTCGCATTTTATCATCGTAGATCTTATTTGTAGACTGTCGGACAGCCTTTGAGATGTGTCTGGAAGCCCCAGAGGAAAATCCTTTCAGACTGAAAGTTTTCCAGAAAGTAACGATGCAGATGAAGTTTCTCCGGATAGGTATGCCAAAATATTTCCTGAGACAAGAAAAATGCTCTGACAGTAAAACGGAGGGGTCTGGCACACAAAAGAAGAAGTACATCTGAGAACCTAGTTTTTCTTGGCCAAGCTGTCGAAATAAGAATGATCTTGCAAGATTTCTGGTGAATTTTCTTCAAAACTTGCGACAATGAAAGTGTAAGCGAGCATTTTCTCAAAAGTGAAAGACACAGAATCTACTGCGTACGCCATCTATGATGAGACTTTCCAAAATAAAAGGAGACGACCTCGAAAATCACTGGAAGTAGATCCCATTCTGTGTTCACTTGTGATAGAGAACGGTTGCCCGTCTTCTTGCGCATTTAGGTAACCTGTAATACGACGAACTTTAAACTGGAACTCCGAACATAGAAGAAGAGCGTCCATGCAAAGACATAATAAATTGTGATGTCAGTTCAAACTGATTCCTAGGGTAGGTTACAACTTCAGTGTTGTCTGTGACAACGAAAAGAGTCTTAGGATTATAAAATCCAGGCAGTTAGAGAAGGCCAGAAGAACTGCCATCATTTCTAACAGGTAAATGTGTTCTAGTTGTTGAGCAGGGGTCCACAGACCCGAAGTGGATTTTCATTCCAGATAGGCTCCACAGCCTAACTGACTTTCTTGCATCTGTGTAGAGAGTCAGCATGATTCTAGAACAGACAAGGATATCCCCTTCATAACATTTTCTGTGACACAACCAATGTAGATTGGGAAGTGAGAATATAGGGAAGAATTGAAACCAGAGCTTCGTGGGAAGCTGGAAGTCAGTGTTGATGTAGATAAAACTGAAGAGGACATATAAACCGACATCCCAAAGGAACTACATCTGCCAGAGAATTTAAAACCTAGAAGTCAAACGCATTGTTAGGCTGGGACAGACTGGGGTTTCCTGTAAGGGGACGACCATCATTACCAGAAACTGAAACATTTCCTCTTGGGGTGGAAAGCAAGGCCTAAATTTATTCTGTAATGTTCATCTACGTACACAAAATGAGACGAAAGAAATTCTGATTTCTTAAATAAATTAGACACACATTTTCTATAATTACAACTCTGACTTGGAAAATAAAACTGAGTTGACAACAATTCCTGATCATGGAGTAGCTCAAGTACGAAGGAATCTTGACAGACATAGTATGGAGAGGGGAAATAACTTTAAAAATCTAGTAAAGGCCACAGGAGCGGTGGCCAGGCCAAACGGGAGAACCTAAAATTGGTAGACTGGTTCCAAACTAACCTAAGAAACAAATCTGAACTAGGGCGAAATGAATATGGAAATATGCGTTCGCTAAATCTAAATTGCTGGTTCAGGATCTAGGTCGAATAAAAACTCTGATGGAGCGATTGGTCTCCATCTTGAAATGTGAGATTAAAAGATAAGTATTCAGGATGGAGAGATCTATCACTGGCCCAAGTTTTGAGAACATATAAAAGGTGGGAACAGAAGCCTGGAATGTAAGTAGTGTCCTGAACAACCTCGAGGGGAACACATTTTTTAAGCCGTTTCCGAGACCACTTGGTCCCCTTTTATGAAAAAAATATAGCTGACCTACAAGTAGAAGTTTCAGATTGCTTGGCAACTATCATTGAGGGCAAAAGACAATGGTATAAAGGATGAACTAGTTGCCGAAAAACCTGAACGTTTGTCGCGAAAGAGCTAGACGTTGACTTTCGGGAAATTTCTAATCTCTTCTGGGCTTTTTAACAAGAGACAAGCCAAAAAGATTTTTCCTCCATGGGAGAGAACAAAAAAGAGAACCTTGTAATGATGAAGTAACAGATGATATCTCTAAAATTTGACTCCTTTTAGAAAGGGTAAAATTACTCAATATATCCATAAGAATAATCTGAGAGACACTTAAGGTCTGATCAACTTGAAGATGGAAAGACTTCAGCTCCGAGTTTTCTCGCCTACATGTACCTGTTTTGTAGATGAGTACCAGCAAATAACTAAATACCGAAGTTACTGTGCAACCGACAGAAAATGTTCATCACTGTCATGAATATATATGATAATTTCTCCTATTCAAATTTTCTTATTTAACCCAAACAGACTGAGATAATTTAAGATCATCAATGCTTTTTGACACCTTACTTGTCCGCAAAAGCCTTATCACACCTAGGGACAGTCTTGTCGATTGTAGTCTCACGTTCTTCAAACTCTTAACTTCTGAGCCTGCCGGGAAAGGAATTGGCGCTAAAGCCTTAAAACTTATCAGAGGAAGCAGGTTAAGTCACAGAAGATGACAATCCTACCTTGATAACTTGTAGGGCGGGGGTAACATGCTTAGATTCAGGGAAAGCGGAAGATTCCTTTGAAAAACCACATAACGCTTCAAAGGTGGACGAGGATTTCTCAATCCTGGGAGGAGAATAAAAAGAAATTTAACCTTATCTCTCAAAAGAGAATACACCTTCGACTTAAGATGCTCCTTAAAAGATAGCTTCTTATCAGGATCCGACCTTGAATCTGAATTTAAGCTGGCCTTGCTGACAGAGACAACAGGTCTATGTTCCTACTCTAAAAAAGGGGGTCCTCTGTCGTCCCAAGTCATTATTACCCGATACTTGGTAAAATGGATTGTTATCAAAATCTATATAAATGTCTAAAATATTTATCGGTATAAAAAGTGTATATGAATTCGTATTTATATCACTACAAGTGTTACTGAAACAATCTACATGAAAATTTAAAGTTTCGGTCCGAACACTGAATCAAGATTTTTTTTTACTTAATAGTGGGATGATCATTTCTTTTAACTGTCTACGACCTTTCAATAGCAAGTGCTGTTGAGTTGCTACCGGACAATACCGCAATGGAAGGGGAGGTTTGACACGCTTTAAAACCGGTTAACCCAACATTTCTTTGGAAATGCCTGAACCAAGTCAGGACCATTGCAGTCAACATTTTTTTCGGTAATTTTCACCTGATTTGTCTTTTTGTCTCATGGGCTTCTTCTTCGTAATTTTGTTATTTCCCCTTTTTCTAATATAATGCAAATTTATCATTTTCTCTGTATATCTTCTTTGTTGTAGTAGCTCTAGAAATTTTCGTGCTGTCCGTGTCTGAACAGGAAATTGAATGGAACATTGTATAGCAAGTTGGTGCGAGGCAGACAGGGGATCATTTCAAAGTGTTGGATTCTGTATTTCCTGCTGAGGGACTATATAAGAATTTATAGTGGCTATAAATATTTCCTTATAAATATTGATATGAAAGATTTTATAGTGAGGAAATCGATATATATTATTCCATACAGGAAGTGACTTTTGAAAAAGGTTCAACAATTTATGATGATTGGATACAGAACCCTGTTACAACATATTTCCAAGTCTGGGTATTCGACATACAGAATGCTGGTGAAGTTGTTAAGTCCGGACAAAAGCCCGATCTGGTACAGAGAGGCCCATACACCTACAAGTAAGACATCGTACTAGATGTTGAGACACCTTTCATTCGATATTGTTTTTCACTTTATTCATTTATGATAGAGAATGTATTTTCCCTTGCTTGTAAAACTTTTTTATCTGAGAGACTCATTTTATTTCTGACAGATTTTATGTTATTAACGCGCATGTTATAACTTGAGTAATTATTCAACTTTGATCAATATAGTTTCGAGTATAACAGGTATTTGTTAAATTTGAATTAATTTATCTAGGAAGACAATAGGGAACACCCACAGTGGCCGAAAACTACAATCAAATGCCACAATCCCCCCAAAATATTCGAACAAGAAAATCAATAAAATGACAAAACAAAATAGAGACAACGATAGGTACTCGGGATAGCCGGACTTGGTACCGGCGCCAGTAATAGCTACAGGTAGGGTTAAACCGGTTTATGGGTACCCAAACTCCCCTTTCTCTATCCCGTTTCCCTGTAGTATAATAAACATACAATTAAAACATTAATTAATGAAAAAAAATGGATAACAGGAAACACCTACAATGGCCGAAAATTATAATTACATGCAACAATTTGCAAGGGAATTACACAAGAAAAACACGTATAAGACAAAAGACAAACGTAGACAACGATAGGAACTCGGGACATCCGGACTTGGTATCGGCACTAGCAAAAGCCAGCGGTAGGGTTAAACCGGTTTATGGGTACCCAAACCTCCCCTTTATCTGTCCCGTTTCCCTATAGTATAAAAACAAACGAATAAATCCCAATACAGGTAGACTACTAACTCCACGACCACAATCTTGAAAGGAGAGAAAAAAAAAGACAATACGTAATTTTGAAAGATGGGTCAAGGGGTGCTCGCAACTAAACTGCCGGCTAGCTCAAGTAGCCTAGCCTGCTGGTAGAACACTGTCGCACTACGGAAGAAAAATCAAACTCAAAACTTCCCGAAGGGTTTGGTCACGAATCATCATAAATTTCAATAGACATCGGCAGTATCAGTGAAAGGCCAGAATGTGTGCAAAATTTTCAGGTCACTAGGTCTCAAAGCTAATTTAACGGATGCAAGCAGAATGTCTTCCCGATATCCCTTATTACGTAAAGAATGTAAGTTACGCCCCAGCTTTTCTGGATTTTTAATCAATTTCTGGAATTTTTTCATTTAGAAAAGCGTGTTTGATTAAGGTACTGGGAACAAACTCGAATTTTCAGAGTAAGATAAAGATAAGCGTATGGCTCATGCATACGAAACAAGTGAATAAATAAAATGATAAAAGAGACCACCAGTGAGGGCAATGCCAAAACAAGAATACAATGCAACCTCAAAGCGTATCAGTTGAAATGATAACAAGAAATAAATATTAAACAAAAACGTTTCGATCTTAAGCTCTATGGTAATGGTAGCAAAAAGAGAAATCTTTGCTCAGTATTGACTCCTTCCTTTCCCTTGTACGTATATAGGATCCATATATATTGTATAGTATATACAATTTTTCGTCCTGTCACTATATCTGATAAATAGTGTTTCATTATTCAGGGAATATAGGAAGAAAATAAATATCACCCATAACGGCAACGACACAGTATCATACAGAGAACTACAGTGGTATGTGTTTGACAGAGATGCTTCAGTAGGACCAGAAACTGACACCGTTACTACAGCTAATGTACTCATGATGGTACGTAAAAACTAACAATTACCATAAACATCATTACTAGCTAATGTACTCATGATGGTACGTAAAAACTAGCAATTACCATTAACATCAGTACTACAGCTGGTACGTAAAAAAAGTAACAAGTACCATTGACACCGTTACTACAGCTAATGTACTCATAATGGTACGTAAAACCTAGTAATTACCATGGAGACCGTCATTACAGCTAATTTCCTCATGATGGTACGTAAAAACTAGCAATTAACATTGACACGTGGACTTTATGATAGAAGCTATTAAGTCTATTGCAGTGATATTGTATTAAGTTATCGGCCAATATTTGTGTACATTAAATACACTGTAATTCAATTTTGTTTGACTTGCTCATGAGTTTTGAAAATGTAAAAAATACTAATATTATGATACAAAATTACAACAGTCAGTGAATTGGTAAAGCACCAAAATTAGACTAAGCCAAAGTAAAAATAAGACAACATCTGAAATTATAAGATAAAAAAGGTATCATTATGTCCAATATTTCGACGTGTTATGGCTTTCTTTGTAAAGGGAAAAGTAAAAACTAGAAACATGATTGTGGGCACGCTAGATGAAGTAAAGAACTAAAAATATTATGATATGTATATGTTACAGGGCAAATTGGAATCCAGGAGGATCCGGAATCCTCCTAGGGCAAATCAGGATATCTCAATTTGTCCTAGTAGAAATTGGAATTCCAATTTACACTGGATTAAAGCCAGGGCAAATAAGAATTCCAATTTGTCCTAGGAGAAATCAGAATTCCAATTTGCCCTAGGAGGATTCCGGATCCTCCTGGATTCCAATTTGCCCTGTAACATATATATACATGTAAATACATGCCAAACAAATCTTAACATATACATGTAGATACATGCCAAACAAAGCTTTACATATTCATGTAGATACAAGCCAAACAAAGCTTTACATATTCATGTAGACACATGCCAAACATAGCTTTACATAAACATGTAGATACATATCAAACAAAGCTTTACATATTCATGTAGATACATATCAAACAAAGCTTTACATATTCATGCAGATACATATATCAAACAAAGCTTTACATATTCATGTAGATACATGCCAAACAAAGCTTTACATATACAAGTAGATACATATCAAACAAAGCTTTACATATTCATGCAAACAAAGCTCTACATATTCATATAGATACATGCCAAACAAAGCTTTACATATTCATGTAGATACATATCAAACAAAGCTTTACATATTCATGTAGATACATGCCAAACAAAGCTTTACATAT
>MJUU01071901.1:8425-22441 GCA_002080025.1 Modiolus philippinarum
CCTCTTAAATTATGTGTAATCAGATAATTGATCTAGGGTGAGTTAAACTGATAAAAAGTCGCCAAATACCGAACTATTTCCTACGCCATGACATTGTGATCTGGACCCAAAAACATTTATATACTCTTGAATAGATAGTACGCACTGATCGAGTATATTATAAAAATATGAACTTTAGTGTTGTTTTAATTTTCTGTAATAAAATGAATGAAATTCTCGTGGATTTAATGTTTATTTCATTATAATGATTATGTTATTGTAGTCTTGTAATTCCTAACCTGACTGTAAATACAGCTCACATTTTGTTGATAGTATTTTAGAGTTCCAAGAGTTCTGATGAATGTGATCTGACACAAAGAAAACAAATGGATAATCAGGTGATTGGTTTGTTTGTTCTGTTGGTGGCTTGCACTGTAGCTGAAACTACCATTACGGACAAGGAAAAGCATATATTAGGTAATTATAATAAAATAATGCGTTTTAGCATTTTTCGGTCCATTGCCTAGTCTGAGGAAATATGACTGAATTTAATGTTATTTATGTCTGCTTTATAATTCTAGAGAGGAACTGTCCACACGCTTTGTAGGTACCCAAGTCTAAAAAATATCGATCTCATAGATAGTTGTACCATGCACTTTCATGACAGAAAACCAGACCCTATTCAAATCTTTTTGACGACTCAATATCACGTTTGAATAATAATAATGTGTTCCTCTACCCTGTTGTATTAAGGCTAATCCACGACCAAATATATCAGTCACACACATTTTAAATCTTAAATTTCATTGGGTTGTAAAAAATTCTCATGTTAAAGTCTGTTTCACTTCCTTTAGATAATGTAACTTCTCTTCTGTTGACTTTAATATTGCATATTTCGGCACCGGATTTTGCATGGTTGTGTAGAAATATTATACACTTCTGGAATCACTTTTAATTTAATGATTTCCAATACATGTTGAAAGAAAAAACAGTTTTTATAAATGTTCAATGCTTTTAAATGGATGATATGGCGGCGCACAATTATCGACTAGACTGGACCATTCTGAATAAGGTTATATCTGTAAGTCCGATGATGAACAAGTCTCATTTTGGCTTTTTCCATGTGCTTGGACCCCTTTTAATTAAAGAAAAAAAACATACCCGTAAATGATATAATTCAACAAAATACTTAAACATGTAATTAAAATATGCATGCATTAAACCCAAAAGAAATATTTGAAATAAATTGGTAATGTACTGCTAATTTCTATTCAGTGTAACAAACAAAAAGTCCGTAACCCCGAACGAGCACACCTTGCTTTTATTAGGTAGGTCGACTCAGGTCATCTAATTCATCAAGTTACTTGGTCGCCTGTAAAATAGAACAATCCAACACTTAGAAATTTCCACCTGTTTGAAAAAAAATTGTAAAAATGCGCATGAGTGCAGACTTTTGTGCATGTCGTAAACGGCGAATTCAACGTTTTTCAGTGATGTATGATCATTCTTGATATACATACCAAATATGATAACAATTAGTGTAAAAATAAAGCTGAAATCGTGAGATTTCCATTATCTAGAGGAAGTGAAATCGACTTTAAGTAATCTGTAATCTTAAAAACGTTTAATTGATTTTCTCTTTTGAGTCGTCAATTTATCACTTTTCGGAATAAATTGATATTTGTGATTCATAACGAGATCTGGAGGTATTTATGAATTCAGGAGGTAGACCGAGGGTAGAGACATAACTCTTAAAATCGCTTGTGTGTTTGTTATAACCGTTTTATAAAGATATTGTAAGCTTCTGTGTAACATAGACAATTTTAATTTCTTCACAGCAATTCTTAAAAAGAAGTCTATTCCAAAAGCCTTAGTAATTAAAAGAGTTATCTCCCTTAAGCAAGGTCTACTACATTAAAGACGTAAATTCCCCTGGATTTGCCAATTCTGTGGTATGTTATTATCTAAGTTCACATCAGATAAATTAAACTAAAAATGAGAAAAAAAACATTTGTTATTTTTTCAGGTAGCAGTGTGGCAACCTACGATATAATGTCAGACGCCATAGTTCTGTTCTATATAATGGCATATCAGAGCAAATCAAACACGAGTTAAACAACGGGGAGCCAAGCCTTGAATATTGCGAATTTGGAGGTTATCTGGAATACCTATCCCTGCAGTGCGAATCGGAGAATTTTTTTAATCTTAGAAATAAGATAGCTGATTTGGATGAACCACCTGAAGTAAAAATGATGGCTTTGATTGCTTCGTCAGTTGCTGTAGGTTGTAAAGAAACAGACTTATTTCTAAGCCACCAGCTAATTCATAATAACAAAAATCACACTGGTGTTGAACAAACGACCTCGTGTGTTCCTCATAAAAAACGTTCACCTAAAGAAAAGAAGTTAATTCCTTGCGATAGAAAAACTAATGCACTTGTCAGACAGCAATTGAGAATCTCAAAGAAGATGACTTTAATGTATGATGTTGCTTCTTCACCCCTTTTCCTAACACTGGGGTGTCAAAGTTTAGGAGGGCTTAGTGTCGAAGATCTATCGAATGATCTAAACTTAAACGACACGATAGTCTCTTCCGTAAAGAACACAACAATGCCTACAATGGAGAAAACATTACCGAATAAGAACAAGGATACTCTTATCATGGAATATGTTTACCAACACAATTCAGACATACAACATAATGAAGAACTAATACATTCAATTGAAAATACAGGTTCGGATAACACAAATAAAGGGCTGAAGAGGAGCGCTAATGATCCCAATGTTGAAGACTATTTTTTAGTTGAGCCTAGGTGCTCTTTGGCTAGTTCTTTCTGACTGTACAGTTAGGCGTGAACGTATCAAAATCAGCATGTTTGCAGTGGTGTGTAGATGAAAAAAACTGCCGATCAGCAGGTTATACAAGCGATAATTCGAATTGGTGTCAGTTAAACACCGAAATAAAAAAAGAAGTTGGGTAATTATTTTTTAACTGCAAAGACACCGAAAGCAGAAAATGGGACTATTTTGAAAAGAAACCCGAACCTGTTTACTTTCTTATTTCCAGTAAATTACTCGGTGACGTGCTGCAGGTATCATCTGCTTCATCAGTTCAAATGAACAAGTATAATGGGAGCGACGATCAGTTTTGGTTTTGGCAAGACGATTACATTTATTCGAAAAAATATGATCAAAAAGTTCTATCAATTGAACGTTCAAATAATAGACAGGGTCAGAATATTGTTCTTGAAAGCCATAAAAACAGAAAGACGCAAATATGGAATTTTGCTAATGAAGCTATAACATCTCAGTAAGGAAATCTATTACTTGATATTAAAAATGACGTTCCGCAAGTAAAGCATGCAAGGTCATCACTGAGTCAAAAATGGAGTTTGAATTTAGATAGATATTATTACATTATTACAAATAGAAATTCCGGCAAAGTTTTCGAGGCTAACAAGGAACAACAGTCAGAAGAAGTTACACTTGGGTCTTATCATGGAGGCGACAACCAACTTTGGTTTTGGGATGAAGGTTCGGTTAGATCAACGTCATTTCCAGGAAAAGTGCTTTCTGGAGATTTAAGCGATCTTGAAACAAATGGATGGGGAGAAGTCAAACTAAAGGTTTATAACGATTATGGTCAAAAATTAAAAATAGAAGGAGACATGCTGGCTTTTGGAATGTGGAGAATAACAGAGGGCCCATCAAACAACAAGAACAATTCTGCGGTACTAATCACATTTGAAAATGAGAACCCAAAAAATCAATGGACGTTTGGAACATTTCGGACCTACTTTTTTATATTGAACAAGAAAACGGGTAAGGTGATTGATGCAACGTCAAATTCTATACTCAAGCAGTGGCATTATCACGGCGGTAAAAGTCAGTTATGGTTCTGGGATCAAAAAAGCAATAAGAAACAAAAAATACATGGACAGAGTCATTGATTTGAAAACTGTTAGTAGTTTAAATAAAATTTTGTTTCTTAATCATTACAAAGGAACGCAAACTCAGGAATGGACGTACGATGATATAGAAATGTCAATTGTATCTTTATTCAATAATCTCACTTTAGAAGTTAAAGATGGAAGTTCTTCAGATGGTGAAGTCATTACTGCCGCAGCAAATAGCATACAAAAATGGAGTTTGAACGCAGAACATGATTTCTTCACAATAACAAGTAGACTAAATACAAAGGTTATGCAAGTTAAGTAAATACTGAGAATGCCATGATGTATAGATACGAAGTTGTTACGTGGTCTTTGACTGGAAGTGATAACCAGCTTTGGTTCTGGGATGGTGATAATCTCAGATCGAAAAAATATCCCCAGTACGTTCTAGGTATTGATTCAAGAGAATTTTACGAAAACACAACTCCCTATGGTTATGCAAAAGCTTACCTCTATCCTTATGATGGTAGGGAGGATAAGAAATTTAGTGTTGACGGATAATTCTTTGTTTGTGCTTTTAAAAAATTAGCATTAGAACCATTACACGGTACCCTAGTCAACGGCATCCCAGTTGCTGATGGAACAAATTATAAGTATACTTCATTAATGTGGAGTCAAAATGGAAAAGATCGGATATATTTTACTGTAAAAAATATTAAAATAGAAAAACATGGAACTAAGAGTGAAATATATTTGGTGGCGCTTAATGAAAATGATATTGGAATGAAAAAGTATACTGGAGGAAGTAAATTTTTGTGGTATTAAGATAGAGACTCTGTTCGATCCAAACCGTATCCACGAAAGGTTATAGACTTTTTGTATCAAAGATTTGAGTATGATTGGTTTGGTAAAACTCTGCTTAAAATATTACGATGGTGCAAGAAGTCAAAAATGGAAAGTAGAAGATGACAGTATAATTTCAAAGTCTCATGGACTTTATTTATAGCTTTAAGAGTCCATCTGCCTACCTCCAACCCCGAACTATAAGCAACAACCAAAACTGCACAATGGTAGTACATGTAGTTCATAACCAAGAGACCGGTACTAAAAGCTGCATTGATAAAACAGAAGAGAAAATATACAATGTTGTGCAATGGATTCCACTGGTTTCATTGTTATGGGACTTATTCTCATCAATTGGATATGCTATTGATGGTTGTACAAGTGTTGCAGAAGAGAGAGCCGTATCCTTCGCAATAGGCGCTGTAATGGATTTTGCATCCATAGCATCTGGTGGCGCAGCCTCTGGAATTAGTACTGTGATAAAGACGGGTATTAAAGCTGGAATTAAATTTGGTCTGAGACAAGGAAAGAAGGCAACAATTAAAATAACACATTAATCAATTTAACATTTAGTAAAAAGTGCAACCAAAAAATAGCTCAGAGTGGGATCCGAAAAACAATTACACAGGGATTAAAGAAATCGGGAAAACTCATCATAAGGAAAGCCTTGTCGACCCAGCCATGTTTTTGAAAAATACAGGAAAACTGAGCATGAAAATTTTAAAACATCCAATAAAGACATTTAAGCAATCATGGAAGGAAGCTGCGAAAAAAATTGATGATTTGAAAAACCTGAGAAAGACTATTGATAAAATCGAACATAGTGATATCAAATTACCGGACGGCAGTATCTTTCAACCAAAAGTTCGATGCAAGCGCAGTGGAAAAATAAGGTGTTTGAGATTGAAAAGGGGTTATACTAATATTCAGCAAAGAATCATTACATGATAAAGTGTCAGAAAGTGTTAACATTTGTGCAAAGCGTTTTATGGCAATAAAAGAGCGACTATACAATAAACTACCTAAGCGTATAAAAGACAATAACAAATTAAAGACAAAGACAGAAAAAGCTGAGTATTTTGCAGTTTACAAATACAGAGATAATTCACTGCTTCTCAACATGATTCCACAAAAAATTCTAAATGGTTTGCCTCTACCAACACAGCAGGCTTTAGGTGGCATGGTTAATGAGGTATTTGACCAGATTATGCTAATTCAGAATCACCTAAAGAAATGTCCTCTTAAGCACCCCAAAACTGTTTATACATTTCAAGAATGGTATTTTGATTTATTGTATAATACTGGTGCTGTGTATACTGCAAGCCATTTAATAGCAGCTACAAGGGTGGGTCAAAGAAAAGGAGCCCAGAAAAGCAAATCAAAATTTCCGATTGAAGTAACAATTCGTTTAAAGAAATTGGGAGCCGATGTATCTGATGTTTTGAATGACAAGACTGAGCATCGATGGCTTATTCCAATTGATACGAACTTTAGTGTGGCAAAAGATAATATCGATGCTGATGGATATACCATAAAAAGAATAACTTTGATCGAAATTTGAGTGCTTAACAGTAATTTTTAATTACGAAACTTTATCCAGGCGTTTCACTTTCTATTATTTATCCTCTAAACATTCTCAAATCAAGTTAGTTTATTAACCATTTACCTTTGGAAGCTGGATTAACTTTTGAATACAATTCACAAATAATGAAAAAAAAAATAAATTGGGTATGATTAGATATGATTGATAACCAAATAAGTAATAATAATCAAGACAGCATACATAATAGTGCTTTTTTAACTCACTTTTTTATTAAGATGAGATAACTTACAAATGTATACAAGGGAAACGGCGTTTATATTATTTCTTTAAAACAAAATTTTAGGAACTTCACGTTTAAATATTTTCTGAAGTGGTCATTTAACACACATGTGGCAGAAACTTGTAAAGTTTAACTTATTGGTTATAATATCAAACATATATATTTCTACCCAATATAGTGTATATAATCATGGCTAGAAGTTTATAATTTTCAAAAATATCAGATTTTTCCAATACATATATATATATAAACTTTCAGTATGAACAATGTGAATAGCACTAGTATAAATACTGTTTATATTTCAACTCTATCCGAGTCTTTCTCAAAACAACAAAATATATAATAAAACAATAAACTATTTACAAAAAACTACACTACAAAACTTAATTAAATAGGTAAACTACATTTCGGAGACTGAAGGCGTAACCTCAATTATAGTGATGTGAAAAAATATTTGCTGGTGTTTGTACATAACATTTACTGCAATATTTTCTTAATTTTTTAACGTTGGTATTATATGCATTTATTGATCTATAACCCTGATGTTAAGACTGGGTTTTAAACGATCAATCCAATAGCTTTCTTTGGATCTTCTCTGGTTTAAATTCCACGATCTATTTTGATCAATTGCGATGACTTGCATATTTTGCCAGTTGTGATTTGGAGTATTAAAACGGATTGCAGTGGCCTGGTTTACGTTAATTCGTACAAATTAGTTTATATATATATATATACATCAAAATTGAAATAATGAAAGTGTTTCATGTTTAGAATCTCGAACTAAGTATCATATAAGGTAGATAGGCACTCGTGCATTTCAGAAATAAAGAGTCGGATATGGGTTGTGTTGGATTTACGGACTGTAACAGTAATTTGACAGATTTTTCTTTGTGACGTTCTATTTGACTGAGAAATATGAAACGTCTTGTTTTGCCCACTTTGACCTCAATTCTATAATAAATCAGTATGATGGTCCATGCTTTTGACTAGGGACTTCAGGTTCGTAGGATTGGTTCTTCAATTTGACCGAGTTATACGGCACAATCTCATGAACATAAATAGAAGTGTCTATCTACCTTAAATCATATCAGTCGATAAAATGTCTATAAGTCTCGTCACATGACTCCGAGAGTTCACGATGATAGGTGTTTCAGGACGTTCAAATAGTAATATAAACAGTTGGACTTCGATGGCTCGAACTGCAAGAGCTCGAACACCATGGATGTTTCGGATGTTTCGAATCCTTGTTCTAGTTCCTTTGATCAAGCTTAAACATAGGTCGACATCGATAGCTCGAACACCCTCTAACTCGAATGTTTTATTGGTCCCTTGTGTGATCTAGCCATCGAAGCTCGACTGTATTAGTACAAAATGCAACTTCCGGTTACAATTTTTTTCAAGTTTCAAAATTCAACAAGACTTACAGATGCTTTCCAGAAAATGAAAGTCTTCTTATCATGACAGTATTTCCATATTTCTTTTATATCAGATTTGTAAAAAAAAAAGTTAACTAATTTGTACGAATTTCTTGTACTTTGTAAGAGTGGTTAGATGTTGCGATCAAACGAACCACCTTTTGAATGTTACATTTTATTGTCAGGTGGGCTATGAAACCGTGGTACGCCTTTGATTCTGGCATTGTTGTCATAATGGACAGAACATGATTTTTAAGGTTTTTTATGCATTTAAGTCTTTTTTTTAAGTGCACCAAAATTTGTTGATTGTGGGATTGTTTTTATTAAGAACAATACAACATAAAATCGTATATTCGGGCTAATCCAGCGCATTAAAATTAATAAGTTTTAAAAGCCGGGCATCCTTGTCTCTATTTCCATAATTAACTTAAATTTTATGAGTAATTTGAAAATTTACTCGACAAAACAAGGCTAAAAACGTCAGAACGTTCGCCTCTGATTGGGCAGTGGTATATATTGATATATGTAAACAGAAAGAACAAATGTAAATGTGTAAGTTCGGTCAATACAAATGGAGATCTCTTCCGAATAAGTAATCCAATAAAGACGTAATATGTAATAGAATCTGTTTTATAACATGAATCTTCAATTTTAACTACTTAAACAATTTTACATCCTGAAAAATCTTAGTATATCTGAGAAAATTTAACACACAAAAATACTGTTTCACAACACCTTTTTTTACAAGATATATATAACAAACATACCGAATTACTGTAAATTTACTTTCTGCATATGGCCATTTCGACAACTAATAAACGATAGTATGTTATGTCTTTTTAATTACAATGTGTGTAACGGGTATATATTTTATATAGAGACGATAAAAATTAATGTTTAATAAAGCTTTTCTTTAAGAATCGTCTTTCAGTTTTTAGGTCACCTTACCCAGAGGGTCCTTTACAGAGATGCTCACGTCGTTCCGCTCCGATAAGAAACATGGCCGTCAGAGCGAAACACAGTTTTAACATTGAACCCTATGGAAAACTTCTTCTCTAGAACCACTGAGCACATAGTTTTAACATTGGACCCTATGGAAAAATTATTTTCATCATCTGCTTTTAAACTAATGTTAGTAGTAAATTTAAGTTAACTGTACTGAAATAATGTAGGGAAGGTCTTTTACAAAGAATCCTATTTCGTTCTAATTTGACACCATCAGTTTTTTCATGTTTACAACTACCTTCTATCCCTCTTGCGGCAACAGGGGTGTTTCAAATAGGTATAGAAAAGGTTGGTTCAGGTTATATTCTGTTTTTTTTTACCAAATTTTTATACAAAATTGATAAAAAAAAATTAAAAAACAACAATAAGGGGTTTTTTAATCAAGAAATTGTCTACCTTTGGCACCTGAAATAAATTGAATTTCTGCTTTTCTTCATCCACTGTTCATAATGAAAAATCTCTCAAGTTACAATATCATTGAACCAGAAATATGTATGATATTTTCTCTTTATTTCAGCATACTGTATCGCTTTGTTACTGTAGTCAAATAAATAACACTTTCTTTCAGTTTCGTATTTATTTATTAAACTATATCAATAAAAGAACAATGGACCAGTTCAGAAATACAACGGCAATGTGGGATTTTCTATGTTCTCTACGTTTTTGATTGATCAAAACGTCCTTTACGAGGACGTTGACTTTGCACAAAGTCGTTTACGAGGACGGCCGGGTGTTGAATTCCTAAATCGGTCTTTTAACTTGGTAAAGAACAAAGAATCCTAAAACTTTGTAAAAATTCCTCTCCGGGTAAAATAGCAAGAAATCGAAGTCTTTGCAAACCTGCTGTCTCCATTTCGATATTTTATGCCCCGCCGATGCAAGCAGAGTCAAACAATTTGAAGCTAAAAGACGTTCTTCTGCTGATAAAAATAAAAATAAATAGTTTTCTTGAAACACAACAAGCGCACGAGAGCAGAAATTGGCACGAGTTGGTATTATTCCAATCTATATATTTTACATGGTATTATTACCGATTTCTCTGTCGACCCACCAGATGTCACTCCTCATGAATTCATCTGAACATGTCTGTGTAATATCTGGGAAATGTATTTGTTAAAAAAAAGAGCAAATAAATACCAAAGCAACAACCAAAAACCATATATATAATGAATACATGGCAATATAAAGATCACACACAGAGAAGCAACATAAATTACGACAACCAGAACATAATACAAACGCCACAAAAAATAAAGCACTTCCAAGATAATCCCGCCCTTAACCCCCCACCCCCCAAAAAAATGACACTGAAAAAAAAATAATAACCAGATTGACATATATGAAGAAAAATTTCTGGCTTAGACCGAAAAAAAACGACAGGATTGCTTCCAGTGAGAAAAAAAATTGTCAGGCGAAAAAATTGCATAAAAAATATCTAGGATCCGATGTTTCTTCCTTGCTCCCATCCCCTAAAATCCTTATGTATTTCATTTCCGTGACTGAGTCGTTCAGGTACATTGGGGTCATCTGGTTTATTGTTAAGCTGAAAAGGTGTTTGGGCAATTTGTTTAACATCTGGAAAAAAAATGTTTATTACATATTTGGTTTTAAGTCGCGCTTAAATCGCTAAAAACTGATTTATTAAAACAACAACTGTAGAATACATAAATATATACAATCTAGAGGGGAAATACAAAGTGACGATAAATTTACAAAGTAACCTTTAATGACATTTTAATGATTTACAAAGTACCAAAGTTGCTGTCACGGTGGGTCAGTCCTCTAACTGAAAATAAATTTTATTTCGTATTTATTTTTGATTTTACGTCAGACAATTTTAAAAGGAATAATTAAGTCAAAAAAATTGATAGGTTGATGATATCAATTTTTAGATATAATTTATTGAAACTTTGGGTGGGAATCTGGATTCATCTGAATTTTAACATAGCAATGTTTATTCGTGAATGAATGCGTCAAAATGAATATTAAACAAATTTTACGGTCGTCAAGTTGGTTACTTATTCCCTATTCCCTTTACGCTATTTACTTATTCCCTACTCGTTATTTACTTATTCCCTATTCGCTATTTACTTATTCCCTATTCCCTATTCCCTATTCGCTATTTATTACTTATTCCCTATTCCCTATTCACCATTTACTTATTCCCTTTCCCCTATTCGTCATTTACTTATTTAAAATTCTCTATTCATCATTTACTTATCATTCTGTACTTGGAAAGTTGATTGATTGATTGATTCGAAATTTGATTGATAATTGATTGATTGGTGTTAAGCACCAACTTTAGCCAATTTTAGGTAGGTCATGGCGTGAAGTTTTGAAATTATGATAATTTGGGAAATAATACAGTCGTTTAGAATAGTAAAGCTTTTTATTAATAAAGCAAATTTCTAAAAGACCCTCTGCTTGTAGACAGAGCACTATATTACACTGTTTGTATATATTTGCATTTATATTTAGAACAGAATCTGAAATCTGGTAAATAACTAACATTTCATGTAACAGCTACTTCTAAAATATTGATAAATTTTTATAGTTTGATCTGTAAGCCAAATATGCAACATTTCTTCAACCCGAGAAACAATTTGAAGACTGTATTTGTAACACTGGAAAATTTGCTTGTATCAAAAGGTTAAAAGGCTTGCCTTATGCATTAGCGAATTCAAAGAGGGATTTTAGGGGTTGGACCCTTTTACGGCAAATATGTTTATTTACAAATAATCAATTTGTGCAGATATTAGGCAAATATTGACAAAAGTTTGAAAAAGCTTTAGGCATGAAAGACAAGAGGTTTTCAAGAGCCTGTATCGCTCACCTGGACCATGGCCAATAAATAACTTCAAATAAACTTATATGTGAAAGGGTCTCATTTTCAAACTATGTAATTAAACATTTATGTTATATGATCCAACTTTAATTAACTATTTTCCCTATTGAATGCCTTCTTGGATAAGGGATGGATCTGCAGGACATAATTTTAAAGAAAATTAAGTGTTCTGCCAAAGTTTATTTCCAACTGGCCAAATGGTTTGAAAGAAGAAGATCTTTGAATGTACACCTATATTAAACTATGTTTCCCATAGGTAGCCAATTTGCATAAGGTGCAAATTGAAGGACATCTGTTTTGAAGGGGACCATCTATTCTAACTAGCCAAGTTGTTTCAGATAAAGAATTCTTTGTATACTCTTTCCATACAGTCGAGCAATAAATTAAGTTCCCCTCAGATGGCCATGTTGGATGACATATAGGGCACCTAAGTCACAATACTTAGTCATCACCTCATAACCATCATTAATGCCAAGTTCTGTTCAAGTCCATTCAGTGGTTCTCAAGGTTACCTTCATCAACTGCTCTCTACATGCTTTATTTAATGAAAAACATTAAGCAATCTATGAAGCTGAGAAACTGCTTCAACATTCATGTCAACAAAGATTAAAGTGATTATACACTAACATCCCCGGAAGACACAATATATTTATATAGAAAAATCTTTATGACATGAAATAAGGTAAAGATTAAGAAACTATTTTTGCAAAAAAAATTGTAGAAATTTGCACAAAAATACTGTTTTTGCTCTCAATTATGGAAAATATAATTTTTTAATGAAGTGATAGCAAGTAATTTCTCTAAAGCTTAAAAGAGAAAAGTTAAGCAAAGAAGATATGAACACAGAATTTAAAGGGAAATAACCAATAAACCATATGACATTGGGGAAAAAATTGGTGAAAAACAGTCAATAAATCATACACAGGCCTTTGGGTTTTCTTCAAATTTCAGAGTATGTAGATCTTGATATGCTGAACATTTTTTTTCCAATTTACACTTCACCTCTGTCTGTTACAGTTTTTGAAATAAAAAATAAAAAATGCACAATTTTGAAAAATTTACGGAAAAAGGGCTGAACTCTCAGACGGGTTTCCGATTTCCTTCAAAACTGCAGAGCTGATAGATCTAGGCATTCAGATTTTTTATATCTGCAACGGTTTTGGAGTTATTTTCCAAAAACAGCAATTTACCCCTATCTTCTATTTTTAGTAACAGCCGCCATGTTGTTTGGTCCTCGGACTAACCGAACACATTTTTAAAACTACATACCCTGGTGATGACCCAGGCTAAGTTTGGATTAATTTGGCTTAGTGGTTTCAGAAGATTTTTAAAGAAAAGTTTACGAGGGACGGACGAAGGACGCCAAGTGATGGCAAAAGCTCACCCTGGCATAGCCAGGTGAGCTAAAAATCGGCGAAAATTTAAGTTCGAGTTATTCAGTAGTAATTAAGTCCTCTTAAGTATAAATAGTAGTTGAAACTTTATATATGAATGGCACACATGCATACGTTTCCATGCTCCGCTGGAACCCTGGTACCCATTCGTTGCCTATTCGCCCGTTATCTCAATTTTATGAGTTATTTGTTGTTTTTGTTATCTAGTTTCACAAGTTTCACAAGTTTATTGATAACACTCAGACACAAAGTGTAACATGAGGTCAAACAATATAAACAAACATAGACATGGCGAAATGTAGATGCGGCATAAACAGTAATCTTTACATAATATAACACATCACAGTAATCAGTACACAAGATAACACAATAAATACATAAAAAAAAGATAAAGATAAAGACAGATTTAAACAATATTTGCTAATTTTCGTATAAACAGAGACAATCTTTTATATACCTCAACGTTGCATATTGATAGGAGACCAATGATTTCCTAGATGTGATATCACTCCATTAGAAGACATGTATACGTTTCCATGATCCGCTGGAACCCTGTTACCTATTCGTTGCCTATTCGATTTTCGCCAGTTATCTTAATTTTGTGAGTTAATATTTTATGGGTTTTTTTTTCTTTTGGTTTTGTTTTGTTTTTGTTTTTGTTTTTTGTTTTTGTTTTTTTTCTTTTGGTTTTATTTTTTTGTTTTTTTTTTTTTGTTTGTTTTGTTGTTTGTTTGTTTTTTTTATTATTATTATTATTATTATTTTTGTTTTTTTTTATTCTTTTTTTGTTTTTTTTTGTTTTTTGTTGTTTTTTTTTTTT
>MJUU01071901.1:22511-32829 GCA_002080025.1 Modiolus philippinarum
TTTTTTTTGTTATGTAGTGTGACTCCTGTTCAAATGAATGAAGAAAACTAAGTTTTTGTTATTATATTTTTCAATCACGTGCTGCTGTGACGTCAACAAAATAGTGCATGTGCTGCTGTTTGTATTAAAAATCTTATGTATAAAAAAATTTTCAATTTAGATAATAAAATAATTTGTTTTTATAATTTTTATAATTTTTGTAAACAAATTTGGAAATATCATGCATTAGTTCCTTTTCCATCTGAATATTTATCTTTCAATGTAATAACTTATTGGGGAAGAAAGAGGTATGGCCACATTTCCTTGAAATTATTCCATTCAGCATATGTCATCTATGATATACACTTATTCAAATACAATTTCATACTTTTAGATAACAAATCCAGTCACTGAAATTGCGTCTTTAATGCAATTTTACAGCTTTTCATAAATTTTGTAGGTTCTTGTTAAAATTCTTTGTATAGGACCTTCAGAACCAAACTAAACTAACTGCCATTTGAAACGGCAAATATCTATATTTAAAGGCAACATTTTTTTTTTTTTTTTTTTTNGGGGGGGGGGGGGGGGGCGTGGCTTAATGTTCTCTGTCTTGTAGGTAATGTTAACACTAATAACTCCGATATAATTGATCCGTGACCAGTCATGTCAATTAAATAGAGTAATAACAATGCTTAAATTGACCAAAAAGGCCGTTTTCAGCCATGTTCGCTACTAATATCTAAGAAAACATACAAGTTTGGCATATATTAATTTTATTACTTGGAAGAATACTTACCAGAGACCACTTTACTAGATTTTCAACAATATTTGAGCATATTTTGAAAATGGCTCAATGTAGGAATTAATAGCCATATTGCTTTTTGGCTTGATTCGCATACTCTGGCCATTTTCTTAAGCTCTGAGAAGACACTGCTTGTCAAAGGTCATTCTCAACGTATTGTCATGCAATACATCTTTAACTCTGGCAATATTATATGTTCAGTGATTAAAAAATAAGTCTATTTTTTGTTTCTTTTTTTTNTTTTTTTTTTTGTTTTTTTTTTTTTTTTTTTTTTTTTTTTTTTTGTTTTTTTTTTGTGTTTTGTTTGTTTTTTTTTGTTTTTTTGGTTTTTTTTTGTTTGTTTTGTTTTTTTTTGTTGATGCCGTTATAATCTTTAGTACATGTAGTTGTTTTTTATAGTGACGAAACCTTCTTACATTAAAGGGTAATGGTTTAACTCAGATGTCGCATGTTCATCTTTATTTCAATACTAAACACAATTACATTAAAACAACTACAAACTCTTTTTACTTCAGAGGACTTAATTATTACTGAATAACTCGAACTTAAATTTTAGCCGATTTTCTTTTATGCCTAAAGCTTTTTTTAAACTTTTGTAAATTTGCCTAATATCTGTACAAATTGATCATTTGTAAGTAATCATATTTGACGTAAAAGGGTCCAACCCCTACAATCCCTCTTTGAACCCGCTAATGCATAAGGCTTTTGATACAAGCAAATTTTCCAGTGTTACCAATACAGTCTTCAAATTGTTTCTCGGGTTGAAGATCTAAGAAATGTTGCATATTTGGCTTACAGATCAAACTATTAAAAGTTATACAATAATTGCAATATTTTAGACGTAGCTGTTACATGAAATGTTAGTTATTTCCCAGATTTCAGCTTCTGCTTCTAAATACCAATGCAAATATATACTTACAGTGTACAATATAATGCTCTGTCTACAAGCAGAGGATCTTTTAGAAATTTGTTAGGGCCCCGCTACGAGTAGTGGCGGACGCCCTATATTCTGTCCGTCCGTCTGTCCGTCCGTCCGAAACAATCGTGTCCGAGCTATAACTTTTTTTCTTTTTTGAGATAGGCTTTTGATATTTGGCATGTAGATAGACCACCTCAAGACGACGTGTCGCGTACATTGGTTGGTGACCTTTGATCTTGACCTTTGACCTCGGGTTCACATTCATGCTTTTTCAATGACGAAGTCGTGTCCGGGCTATAACTTCTTTCTCTTTTGAGATAGGCTTTTGATATTTGGCATGTAGATAGATCACCTCAAGATGATGTGTCGCGTACCTTGGTTGCTGACCTTTGACCTCAGGGTCACATTCATGCTTTTTCAATGACAAAAGTCGTGTCCGGACTATAACTTTTTTATTTTTTTTGTGATATTCTCTTGATATTTGGCGTGTGGATAGATTGCTTCAAGGTAACATGTCACGTACAATAGTTGACCCTTGATCTCTATGTCACACTTGGAGCGGGACCCACAGAGATGGATACCATCTCCCTGATGTCTAGTTTTATTTAAAAATAGCTTTACTATTTTAAACGACTGTTTTATCTCATAAATTATCATAATTTCAACAGTTCACGGCATGATCTACCTGTAAAATTGCAAAAGTTGGAGCTAAACACCAATCAATAAAATTTCTAATCAATCAATCAATCAATCAACTACTCAAGTTAAAGATGATAAGTAAATGACGAAAAGGGAATGGGAAATAAGTAAATGACAAATAGGGAATAGGGAATAGGGAATAAGTAAATGGCGAATAGGCAATAGGGAATAGGGAATAAGTAAATGGCGAATCGGGAATGGGGAATAAGTAAATAGCGAATAGGGAATACGGAATAAGTAAATTGTGAAATGGGAAAGGGAATAGGGAATAAGTAAATAGCAAAAAGGGAATAGGGAATAAGGGAATGGCGAGTGGGAATAGGGAATAAGTAACCAACTTGACGACCGTACAAATTTTGTATATTTTTTTAAGAGTTCTCCGGAGGATGTAAAAACGAAATCATGTAAACAATTTGGGGATCTATGGGCAAAATAATAAATATTAAATGATAAATATATATGGCTAAAACCAGAGAGGTCAGAAAATCTGAATCTTCATAATTTAATTTATTCGGATGATCGTTTCGACAACTTATGTTTCTTCAGTGCAGATTAAATCAAAACAGTTGGAATACAACATTTTTTACTTGACTGTGTCAATGTCGCCAACCCACATTTTACACTATTAATTATCTTGAAGGATTGTTTACAAAAATTACTGGAGACAAAATCATTCAATTTTCAAAAGCTTTTTTTTGTATAGTAAAAAATAGGTATATATTATCCAATTCTTAAATTTCACCAAAGCTGATCCTTTAATCTTAAATTAACTCTTACATAATTTTTATCTTTTAGAAATAGATCTTGTTTTTATGTGTACATAGCAATACGTTTTAAAAGACTGTTTTTCCTATATATTCAAATCAACAGCTCACGCCACGATATAGCTGAAATACTACTAAAATTGGCGTTAAACACCAATCAATCAACCAATCAATTACTCAACAATTGGAAGACAACAACCGATTTAAATATTCATATATAAATTCTCCAGTGAACTAATGCAAACACCAAGAAGATGTGAAAACTGAAAAGAAATAACAAATACCGAAGTGACTATTTATTTATTTTCTGCATATGCGCGTTTCGACAACTTATGTCTCATCAGTGCAAATCAAACCAAAACATTTGGAAGTCCATTAACCGAAAAACCTGTAAAAGCTGATACAGAACAAATAACCAAAAGGATCTAAAAAGAAAAACCAAAGTTCAGCTACGGACAGAGCTATGCATGAGGGAGATACTCCTTGGTTTTAAATAAAATTTTGTGAAATTTAGATATTGCCAGTTTCAATAAAATCGGCTTTCGGGTCAGCATTTAAGTACTGACTACTGGGTTGGTGAAAACCCTCACAGAGGTATCGGCCCAGTAGTAATAAATAACAAAATACCGAAGTTACTGTTAATTTATTTTCTGCATATGTCCCTTTCGACAACTTATCTCTCATTAACCAAAACATTCGGAAGTCCATTTTTAACCGAAAGCTGATAGAGAACAAACGGATCTAAATAGAAAAACCAAAGGCTAATCTCATTTATACCGCAAATTATCTTTTTATTAAAAATAAAATGCCAGTATTAAAAAAAATAGGGATTGTAAATTGCGAATTGAATAGTTTGGCGACTAACATCCGTTGTGATGAATTCATGATGACTTTTTGCTAAGAGATATAGCGTACATGTATATACGTACTAATCTTTCGGTACTTCCATCTTTTAATCTAAATGAGGGTAATATCAAAATTACGGGACAGAATGGTCAAGAGCCAAAGTTCAAGAGGCAAATACAAGGCAGGTGCAAAACCATCGGGAAAATTGTCGACCGCAATGGTTCTTACTTGGTATAGGCATTTCAAAAGAAATGGTGGGTTAAACATCCCCTTCAATTGCATTGGTATCCGGCAGCAACTCAACAACAATTGTTTTTGAAGGTCGTAGACAGTAAAAATAAATAATCATCCCAGTATTAAGTAAAAAAATGAATCTTGGGTCACAGTTTGGACCGAAACTTCAATGTTTCCACATGGGCCTGATATCTGTTAAAGAACTTTGATCAATGATCGTATGAGACGGAACATTTTGAAGCCTTGGTTAATAAGGTGGCCTCGAAGATAACTATTTCTAATTTCTTACTCCAATTTATGCAAAATGATTACAATTATCAAAAATTAGCAGAAAAATTGATTTTTTCCTGCTAAAATCAATTACCTCTATACTGATCTTACATGGTATCATTTTAAATCACTGTATCAGATGTCGGTAGGAATGTTTTATTCATTTTGTTTTCATACATTTTTCTGTTATTTGTAAATAACAAATTATTAATTTATTAAACAACAATAATTATAAAATAATAAAATTTTGTTTTCTGTACGAAATCCAAGAATCGGCGTTTCTTAAACGAGGGAATCGTGTTTGATAGGCTTTCATTTTCTGTGGATATCCTGATACATTGTCCCTCCTATATCCCTTAATTTTTTTTTGGTCCATGCTAATATGTACTTTTTATGACTAAATCGCAATAATAAAAGTGATGCTCGTTTAATATTACTTTTTCGGATTTGTAAATAGGTATTTTTCGGAGAAACCTGATAATACCACGTTTGATGGTCCTTTATCTTGTGACATTTAATTCTCATCGACGCAAAGTAAACAACAAACCAAGAAATTTAATAATGTTGAAGCCTTAAAGGCATGAAAGTTGAAATTCCAATGATACGAATTTTATTGATTTTAAGTAACGACAATAGTAACCCTATTATTCAAGATTCCCCTTTTATCTTAGCTATTTATGCAATAAAGTAAGTGAGAACCGAACCGTCAGTCTGAAAAGAACAATCCAAGGACAATGGCAACATCGGAAAAACGAAGAAACGAAGACATAACATGAGCACGGCACAGAAAAGAAAATGAAGACACGCACATATACAAAAGTGAATAACACGGACCCAATAAAAACCATGGGTGAGATCAGGTGCACCGGTAGAGTAAGCATCTCCTGCTTCTTATAAGACACCCGCCGTGTTGAACATGTCAACTCCGGTAGTAAAGTCAAATCCGGTAGATGAAAATCAAATTTTAGTGGCAAAGAGAAAGATCTGTTGTCATCTGGGAAACAGATATCTCATAGCGGTCCACGAGATCGTGATGTCGACCGTAAAACTTCTGTAGTGATGACCTCAAGTTATGGGCAACATACCCTTGCTTAAGTAGCAAGGGTATAAAATAAGTGTAAAAACCGTTGAATACTTCATTGTACTGAAAAAGACTTATATCAAACATTCTTTTATTCCAATTCTCACACAGATTATTAAAATATCTACAATTATCCTATTCTAGCCAAATAGTTTTTGTTGCCTTGAAGCACATTAATATGGTGGAAAATGGAGTCATTTTTAACAATTGGCTTTGACCACAATATAAAAGGTCAAATATTAACCTGAATATCCCAGCAAACTTAGTAGGAAATTTTTATCTCTGTGTTTATTTACAAAAGTTTCATCACTATAGCTATATTCTGATACTTCAATCATCAACACAGAGGTGGAGAATAATGCATGTCTTGATTTTATAATTGCCGATGGTCCTTTACATTTGACATTATTTATAACGTACCAATATTTGTCGTATCAATTTCCATAAAACAATTCACCTATCATGTCATCGCCAAAGCTTCTAGTTTTCTGCTAGTAGCAAGCTATATGTTTCTTAATTTTTCGAAAGTTATGAGATTGAAAGAACTTAAGCTTTAAATGTTTTATTTTCCTATAATAGTTACATGTTCTTGTACTTAGTCTAATTTATTTGTTTCTCTTGTCTATCGAATTTGTTTTCTTTATTACATAAATTTTTATTTAACTTGATGTCGCAACGAGAGCAATAAATTGTCAACTTCAAATTTGATTGTGTCCCTAAAGCCACTAAAAATATTTGCTTCAGCAAGTTTCTGTATTTTTCCGGTTTTTAATTACAAAACGTTACAAGTTAAAAATTGATGCAAAGCATCAATTCGCCGCCATATTAGGTCAAATAGAGTGTATGTCTTGGAAATGTGTTATTGTACTTTTATAGTACACGAAATATAAGCTCTGACCTTAACTTTAACCAATCATTGAACCATGAAATGTAGGTCACAGTGACGAACAAACACTTGTTTAATTTTGTTTTCTTTCTTAGAGACATCTGCATGCAAGATAACATGATACTATCTCTTATAGTACCTAAGATATGAATTCTGACCTAAATTCAATCAGTTTCAGTGGACCATGAAATTAAATCCTTTTCCCTCAAAGGCATCTGCATGTAAAATTGTTTGATCTCATCTTTAATATTACATGACATATGAGCTGTCACTTAAACTCTTACCATATATCTAGGTCACTGTGGCCTGATTCTTGTCACTACTGCATAAGATGACAGCCCTTGACATGTTGAACATTTTAGCGGGAAGGGATATCGGACATAATTTTGAAAGGGAACCACCCAAGGACCATCCCTGCCAAGTTTGGTCCAAATTGGCCGTGCTTTCAAAGGAGATGAAAATAAGAAAAGTTTATGATGGATGACAACGACGAATGCTTCATGGTGGCAATAGTTCACATGACCCTTTGAGTCAGGTTAGCTAAGAACCCCCTTTTTAACAAATGGATTGGATTGTAATATTATATATATATTAGTATTATTTGTATTTCTTTTTTTGCAAGAATCATTCTGTTCATATTAAAAATTGGTTAGCTGAAGCTATTAAAATGTATTGCATTGGACCAATTTATGTACAGACAATGGCAACAACCTGACAACAGAGTCATAACCTAATAGAATAAAGATTCTTTTTTATTGCACAAGCATACACTGTCAAATTCATTATAGTAACTGAAAAACAATAAAAAAAACTTGCTTTAAATGTTTATTGAAAATTTTAAAACTTCAAGTAAAAACGTAACAAAACAGATGTGACTAGGATCTTATAACTTTAACTGTATAAAAACATCTCATTTTTTTAAAACAATTGTTAAAAAAAGTATATATATAAAATTGCAAAAAATGTTAACAATAATGGTTGTTTGTATTAAATATAATCTGTAAGATCATTGTATTCATGTTTGTGATGTTTACTGGTTTCATATTAAAAATGAAACTTTCTTCCGTTAAAGATGATCTTACAGAAAATATTTTATATAATAAAATGGCATTTTAATACATGTTGATTAAAAAAATGTTATAAGCGTAACACCCGTGAGAGTGAAACATAGGGCCCGTACACCAACCTCTCAATTTGACANAGATTGTTTCTCATTTGATTGAATCAGTTGAAGGCTGACTTGTTTTTGGTGATTGTAATGTTGAACCATTGTTTTAATAGACATTCTTAATTAGTATCGATTTATTTCCAACTGATAATACAGTCAACAGCTTATTTTATATATTTGCTTAGTAATTGCCAATAGAGTAATTTAGATTTTAGGCATTTGAGATAATTTATAGTGTAGAACTAGTACAGCTGTAACAGTAATCATTACACAGCAGTCAAGCAATTTGACCCGTGTTTATACTTGATGGTATTTCAAAGATGATTGAAGGTCATTATTGTTATTGTTTGGTTTTAATTCATTTAATTAATGTTCCATTTTTATGATTTTTGTTATTTTTCCTAAAATGATAGGGATCCAAAGCACGCTATCTTGACCGACTTCGACAGATTTTCTTTTGTTTTCACTCTCACTAATGTTGACCTATATCAATTAACCCATATCTGAGGCACACGTGTTTTGTAAAAAGATTGCGCCGATACGCTGGTTCTCGCTTTATGTATTTATCATTTTTTTATTATTTTTTTTATGAACAACCAAAAATTAATAATAATAATAACAATAATAATTGGAAACAATATGCAACCCCCAAAAACCATTGCAATTAAGATAATCATGCATCTGCATCATGATATCCAGACACACTCCTCCGGACATGTAACAGAAAAGTCAAGCAAGCATAACCCGTCTCCCTTGTCTTATTGATTTCCCTTTCACATTAGTTATAATATTAATGAAAATTAAATTAATAATTTTGTAAACAATTTTCTTTAATAAATAATTCAAAAATATTTCCTATCTTATTGAAAAGGTATCTTCATTGTAAAAGATTAGGACACATAAGATCGATTCTAATGGAAAACAAACAACTGCTCCTGGTCACGTGCTCCTCCACTGAAGTTTCAAAAATATCGTATCAAATATATTCGCCGCCTCCTGGCGGCGAATAATAAAAGCTTTGAAAATTCATTTATAAATAACAAATAAAAAATACTTCAGTTACTGTTAATTTAACTCTGCATATCCAGTGTGATCGAAAGAAATTCTTTTAAAGTAAACGGAATAAAAAAAAAAAATTCGCCTTTGGCGGCAAAGTGAATAAAATTCGTCTTAACATGGCGTCACAATAAAAGACCGAGAAGATAAGGTTTGCATTTCGGCCAGACAGTCATCTCCGTTTCACAATAAAGCGAAATCAAATGTGCCGTGTATTAGTGTCTATTTATATCAAATAATTCTTTATCGTAATGTTTGACAAAAAGAGAAGAAATACTTAAACGAAGAAACTGTTACATGTTACAGCTACATTCGAAAATCAAAACAAGTTGTGTCTAAAAAGAACTTAATGTTTTAATTTTATATATCAAATAAAGAATAATCTGAGTTCATCAGCATGAATCAAATTCTCAAACTACAAAGTTGCTATTAAAGCTAAAAAGAATTTAACATATATTCCTATGTAAATACAACTAAGTATCACAAACATAAGTAATTCTAAAAAAGATTTAAATTCTATGGATTATTTTTCAATAAAAAATCAACATCTAAACGAAAATATACTCCTATCAAAATCATACGTACAAATTCTGATAGGGACGCGACATTTAGATTAAGTACACTGAAAAAATAATGTTTAAGAAATTGAAATTGATAGAATTAAAATATATCCCATTAGTAGTCTTTTATATATAGCGTCTCTTGCAAATAGCAGTACCAATTTCATTGAGTAGTTCCTATGTTATCCGTGTATCAATTTATTTCTCTATTTAGACAAGGTTCAATGATATATCTATGTCAGTCTTCTACAGCCTATGAGATATTGTCGTTTCAGTATCAGATTCTTCCGTCTTTTCCTGAAGTATATACTTTAAACGCTGTCTATTTGAAAAAGAGAATTTCTATTTTATTCTCTTTTTTCATTGGTAACCAAATTTTGTAACATTTCTGCATTTTTTGGATATTTTCTACAAAAAAACAAAATAACAATACAAGTGGGGCTATTGCCCCACAAGATGTTAGCATATTTTGTTGAAATTGCTCCAGAAAGAATAAAATGTGTTGTAAGCATTAAACCTCGAAACAAAATAATGTATGGGGAATATGAATGAAAAAAAACTTCTAACCGTCCGCGGGGAAATTTCCCCGCTTAAGAAATCGTGTATTGGAAGATGTAAGCTTCACCACATGAGGTAAAAATGAATGGCTGACATTGCTTAAAACCCAAGCGGGGAAATTTCCCCGCGATAATTGAATTGAAATACTTTTTACTTGAATACTGAAAAAATATTACTAAGTACATGCCATGTTTAATTTCATTTGGGGAATGTCAGTACCGACAAAACTTGTTGATACGATGAATTCCAAAACTATTCGACGGGGAAATTTCCCCAGGAGGTGAAAAGCTTTTCATACTTCACCCTCGATCGACATTAAAATTTAATTCCTCTTACATTTAATTCTATGAAAGTGTTTTATTTTTTTAGTTGAAAATCTGAACACTTTTGTGCAGATCTTTTGTGGGGAAATTTCTCCACTCAATTAATTTTCATCAAATTATTTATGTCATGAAAATTTGTCGAAAATTAATTGAGCGGAGAAACTTCCCCACAA
>MJUU01071901.1:33908-47252 GCA_002080025.1 Modiolus philippinarum
ATCAATTCAATTATCGCGGGGAAATTTCCCCGCTTGGGTTTTAAGCAATGTCAGCGATGCATTTTTGCCTCATGTAGTGATGCTTACATCTGCCAATACACGATTTCTTAAGCGGGGAAATTTCTCCGCGGAAAGTTAGAAGTTATATTCATTCATATTCCCTATACTTTATTTTGTTTTGAGGTTTAATGATTACAACATATTTTATTCTTTTGGGGGTAATTTCAACACAATATGCTAACATTTTGTGGGGCAATAGCCCTACTTGTATCGTTAGTTTGTAGAAAATATCAAAGAAATGCAGAAATGTTACGAAATTTAGTTACCAATAAAAAAAAGAGAATAAAATAGAAATTCTCTTTTTCAAATAGACAGCGTTTTTAGTAAATCATATGTAATAGGTTCAGACACTACGGAGTTGTGTTTATAGTCAGGATGTCCCATGATAAAATTCCGTATGGTTTGTGCAACGGTGGGTTCTACACCTGAAACAAATTCGCAATAATCACATTATAAAGTCAAGATAACAGTAAACAACTACAATGGCCGAAAATTACAATCACAAGCCACAATCCACATGGGAACTGCACTACAAAAACAAAAACAGACTATAGACAAACATAAATTACTGTAGGAACTCGGGATAGCCGGACTTGGTACCGGCATACCTGATATAAATATGACGACAATTCATATATCAAATAGAATTTATATTTTTAATGGCCGACTATTGCCCTTCCAACCTTTTATACCAATATAATTAATCCATACTGGGCCAGAACAGCAAAGTATTCACCAGACTAGTAGTCCAATACTTCATTGTATTCCCAATAAATATTGTTATTTAGTGTCATGTATCTAAATTCTAGACTAAGAAGTATCTTTGTCGCAGATAGCTCTGCTCATTTTCGATTTTGTTTTTGTTTTTTTTTTAATTTTTGTTTTTTTTTTATTTTATTTTATTTATATATTTATTTCTGTTATTTGGTCCCTACCAGCTATTATTTGTCTTTTGGTTATTGGTGTTTCAAATGATCAGGTTTACTATTCAACCAAAACGCGACATAGGTTAACCTTTTTCGGAGACAAAACTTGCAGTGCTAATGGTATTTAGATTTTTTATATTAGGACAACATAATATGGCTATAGTATTAATATAAACTAGACCTGTCCGTGAAGCGAGACTAAACCTCAAACGCATAGTCCACAAATAAAGTAAATAAAGCAAGGACATACATTTGGACACATTATTCACTTGGGTCGATGCAATAATAAATGCCCGACAGCTTTTTTCATATATACGCTTTGAATCACTTCCTTTGAAAAATTGTCTCAGTCTGAAAAATCATTGAAGAAGGGATCAGTGAAAAGTCAAAGTCAAATTATTTCCCCTTCTTTGTGTCAGATAATATGACATGCCTTCATGCATGCACATTTCCATATAGGTTCCTTCCTTCTTGTAAAGTTTAATCAAAATCCCTCAAATAGTTTAAGAGACGTGCGAAGTAATCCTTGTAGCATAATTCAATGAAAAGTCCAAGTCCAATTATCTCCGCAAACCTGCTTTCGAACAATACATAATACTCTTCCATGCACATCTGCACATAGTGCCCTGCCTTTGTGATAAGTTTGATAAATTACCTTTCAAGTGGTTTAAGAGGAGATGAGCTTACACGAAGTGTGAATAGACTGACGGACAGAGAAGGTGACTCCTGTATACCCCTAAACTTCATTTGCTTGGGTATAAAAACAATTTGTTTACCTGTTCATAAGGAATGTCTGTGACACCAACAACGTTACATTGCGGGTATCATCCAGCTCGCTGTTGGAAATATACCTTTGTGTTGAGGACTGATGTAAAATTCGAAAACGTAGTGAGAAAAGTCTAGTGTCAAAGGTATTGGTGTTTTTGTGTTTCGATTCGGATTCATTGAGAGCAAGAAGTATTTTCTGAAGTTTCCTCTGTGAATGGGGGTGATAACAAGATCAAGTCCAAGAGACAAAAAGGCAAAGCAGGTAGAAAAACAACTGAAAAAAATGTAGTCCGAAATGGTCCTGACAGGGTATAGGCAATTAAAAGAATGATGAGTTAAACTGGGTTTATGGCGCACCAAACCTCCCCTTCAATTGCGGTAGTGTCCAGTAGCAAACTGAACAGAAATTGTTATTGAAAGGTCGTAGGCAATATAAAGAAATGATAATCCCAGGTACTTCAGCGCAGCAAAGGAGATTAATTTGATTTTGATTAAAATTGTGTCTAATGTAATTTTTTGTAGCTTCGTTGTTATTTTTCGAACATTATAATGTTTTTAAGTGTACTTGATCTCAGTGAAGTTTTCCATAACTATCTATCTGATTTGACGTCAGCTCGAATACTCTCTATTTCTCTGATGTGAAGATTTTTTTTTCATCAATCAGTATTTCTACTTCTTAAAATTGAGTCTTCTTTTTAATTTGCATAGCTTTCCGTCTGCTTAAACTGCAATTTCTCGGAAGTAAAAATATCTTTATACATACCTAATGCTCTGTCTGATATCAGCTTCAGGTACTTATTTAAATTACAATTGGTATCTTTATCTGTGTTTATGCTTTTTAAGTAATCTTGAATTAAAGGAATCAAACCAGGAAAGTCATTCTGTAACAAGAAACTTTTTCTTATCATACTGTTTATATGTTTACTATTTATCATACTGTTTATATGTTTACTATTTATCATTATACTGTTTATATATTTACTATTTACCATTATTGTTTATATGTTTACTATTTATCATACTGTTTATATGTTTACTATTTATCATTATACTGTTTATATGTTTACTATTTATCATACTGTTTATATGTTTACTACTTATCAAACTGTTTATATGTTTACTATTTATTTGAATATGAAAAAGAAAGGAAATGGGGTAATTGTCAAGGAGACAACATCCCATCTCCAGGTTAAAACGACCCAAAACAAAGCATCAAGGGGTCACCGTACAATCTTCAACACAGTGAGGAACCTCACACCATATAACAAGCCCTAAATGGCCCAAAAAGGGTAAAAAGTGAATAATGGAAACAAACCACATACAATAACCCGAATATCAAGAAACTAAAATTTTATATGAAGACAAGGACAAGCCAATGACCAACATATTCCTGACTTCGGACAGGCGCAAAAATTGCGGTGGGGTTAAACTCGTTTTCTTTTAAAGTCAGTTATAAAGTAAAAATAACAGTAAACGCCTGCAATGGCCAAAAATTACAATCACATGCCACAATTCACTAGTAAACTGCACTAGAAAAACACAAATTAAAGACAAGAGACATTCGTAAATAACGATAAGAACTCGGGATAGCCAGACTTGAAACCGGCACTATAAAAAGCTAGCGGTAGGGTTAAACTGATTTATGGGCACCTAAACCTCCCTTTTCTCTATCTCGTTTCCCTATTGCATAATTAACATACGAATAAAACCCACTCCAGGTAGACTACTTAATCGAGCAGCGCTATGTTGAAAAAGAAAAAAATGGGAACAAAACATAATTTATAAAGATTAATCAAAAAGTGCTCGATGCTAAACTGTCGGATTGCTCGAGGAGACTAGTCTGCTTGATTTGGTCAAGAGTCGTCATGTACTTCAGTGGACATCGGCAGCATCTACTTAATATCTTTTTTTTCAAAATTGACTATCAACTTAAAGTTTTCATACCGCATATTCAGATCAAAAACTAATTGACATGTTAAAAGGAAAGGTTTCGAGAATGGAATACTTTTTGTGCATAGTTGATAAATCCATGCTACGATTCTAAGAATATTGAGCAACACAACTTAAAAAAGTACAAAAAGATATACACGGATGTGATTTCAAGCGATTTTTAGGTAGTTAACCTGGGGTAACCGAATAATTATCAACAAATTTACTTTTTTGTAAACAACGGCAGTAGAATACCGAAGGAACAAAGGATGTGATAATTACAAAAATCAAAGTCCAGAGACACGCAGAAAACATGACAATGACATGATCCAACCACAAGGCGAGGGAATCAAAAGACAGCATTCAGAACTAAGACACTAATAGTGTTAACTCCCATGAAAACCGGGAGTGACATCAGATCCTCCAAAAGGGCAGGCATGCCCTGCCAAGATAACGACAACCGCAGTATGAATTAAATATGTAGTAATATACTACAAGAAAAAAAGTTTCAGCGCTAGATTTTTTATCTACAGTTCACAGAACACACCCCTATCTAAAGAGTCTTAATTTCTGTTCGAGATCACCAAGAGTCATATACTAATGTACCATATATAATAAGAATCGGTTTAACTTAGCACGAAAATGCTGATTGTTAATTTGTAGTACAAAAGAAATTACATTGTCAAAACATTGCTGATTTAAGTGAGTACCGATCCGTCAGTCTAAAACAAACAATCAAAGGACAAATCAATCGGAAAAACAAAGAAATGAAGACATAATATGAGAACAGCGCAGAAAAGAAAAATGAAGACACACAAACATACAAAAATGAACAACACGGACCCAATAAAAGCCATGGGTGACATCAGATGCACAGGTAGAAATCACATATGAAAACCTACACATGTGCTTTATATCAACATTTTATATAAAAATTCACCGTATCGTTTCACAATGTTAGGAAGACTGAATGCAAAGTATTAATTATGCCATGAACGTCAAGTAGAAAGAATAACCTCCCTTGACAAATATCTGATGGATATTTTAAGTCTATTTATGAAAAATATCGTAAATCGTGTTTTATTTATACTAATAACAGCATGTGATAAGGATTTATATTCCCCTACCCAGGTCTACTACCTTAAACTAATACCACTACCTGTCATTTTTCACATTGATGTAATTTAATATCGGTAATTTTGAAGTTCAGTTGCTAACTTACATATCAGAGTTTTGTCTTCTCGTAGACAAATAATGATTTAGATCACACATCCACTTATAGGAGGCACATTACATTCAACTCAACAGAGACTTATAGCATTACTTTGCTTATTTGTGATGTGAAACAACGGCAGTAGAATAAAGTGAAATGATGTTTATTTCAAAATGTATCTTTTTATTGACAACATTTTTATCCCAGTTTCTTTACTGTTAGGTGTGGTGCTCAAGGGAAAATAAATGCCAGTTGACAAAACATGTTATCAAATAAACACTGTTGGTGATTTTGCACAATAACAATTTACTGTTACGATTATCATTTAATTTCTTTAAACAAGATCATTAATAATAAAGAAATAAACACATTATGAATGTATTTTTCTGTTTTGAATACAACAGCTCATCTAACAAAGTAACCCACGTTTCCATTTATTATCTCATTTAATGACATAAGGCAGTATTCTTCTTTAGTACCATCAAACATAAGGTGATATTCCTCGTCAGTTCTTTCAGTCTTACAGTTCTCCGCTGAAAAATTATGAAAATATAATAAATACCCAATTTGCATGATAAACAGTAAATTTCGTAATGCTGTAAACGTGTTTCAAAGAGTAACCTCTCATCAACAGAATTAGAATAAAATAATATGGAAAGCCCTAGTCCAAAAGTAGTCAAGAAAGTACCCATTACAAAATATCGAAAATGGGAGGCCAAACATAGTCATTTGAGTTTATTATTTTAAATAATTGTGTGACAGTGTACACATTTTCGACGGTTAACTGCTTGTAAATTTGACTTATAACGGTGTTGACTTATAACGGTGATTTGTTTAATGTTTTCACGTTGACTTCATCGTTGCTTCTCTAGTTTCCCCATCCAACAAAAGTGCATGAAGACGCAACGAATTGTGCAACAATAAGAACTGACAATGATTAAAATAGCTTATCCTAGAATGTAGGCGCCTCCATAAAGCAAATATAAACAAAAAAATCCCTTATTGCATATAATTATATGTGAACATGCGCCTCAAGTATTTCAAAGCTTTTATTTGAGCACCCGAATGAATAATGTTATAATGCTGACAAAAAATGACGATAAACAACTGTTTAATCGTATTTAACTTAAGGTCGATAAACACTTATATTCATATCCATGAGATTTTTCTATAAGTCGACACAAATGAAACAACGGCAGTAGAATACCGAAGGAACAAAGGAGTGCAGAAACGAGAACACAGAAAACAATGACGCTAGAAACAAAAACAACGACGCAAGACAGACACAAAGCACAGAAACAGACATCACAACATTCAGAACAAAGGCACTTACAGTGTGAACTCCAGTGAAACTGAGAGTGACATCAGGTGCTCCGGAAGGGTAGGCATGTCCTGCTCTGTTAACAGCACCAGTCACGCTGTGAGTGATTCAATCCGGGAAAATGTCAAAGTCGGTAGTCAAATCCGGGAAGACATGAATCTAGCTGAAAATGTCCACTTTCATTTGGGATACTGACACGTCATATCTTTCAATGATGCTATGGTGGCGGCCATAGAATTTCTTGAGGGGTGAAATTAACAACGGTTGAACAAATCCCTAAGCAGCTTTTTGGACAGTGTTTTGTTCTGTTAAAAAAATCACTGTACAAACTACATGCTTGACAGTAACGAGTCCACTGTGACATGTACACTCCATAGGCTGGAGAGGTAGGTATATTGCTGCTAAGAAAGGGAAAGTTCACAATGGGGAAGTTAAAATCATCACGCTTGTCATATAGCTTAGATTTCAAACGTCCATCTTCGTCAATATACAATAAAAGATCTAGGTACGAAGCTGAAGTAGATGCTTCAGTTGTTTCTTTAATTTCAAGCTCATTTGGATAGATCTGATGTAAATACTCCTTAAATTTAGGATTATTAAGAGAAAGTACATCGTTTATGTAGCGGAAGCTGAAATTAAAGGACTGGGCTAAATGTTTTTGTTTTCTTTGAATAAGCCCTTGTAAAAACTTGGCTTCGTACGAGTAAAGGAAAAGGTCAGCTAAGAGCGGCGCACAGTTTGTTTCCATAGGAATCCCTATTGTCTGTTGGAAAACACGACCTCCAAATTCGACAAAAATATTGTCGATCAAAAATTCTAACATTTTGTTTACGTCAGTCTCAGTGTACTTCTTATTTGAATCAGTGTGGTTCTTAACAATATATGTCTTGTCTTAAACTATAACTAAATAGGTGTATCTGCGTTCTCCATTTTTTTGTGCATAAACATTGAAGAACCAATTCTTCAAACCCTAAATCTGTAACAAAAAGTATTGGTCACCGGGCTTGTTTTTTTTTCAAGAATTGATGTCAAAGCAAATGAGAACCGTCAATCCAAAACGAACAATCCAAGGACAATTGCAACATCGGAAACAACAAAGAAACAGAGACCCAACATGAGTACGGTACAGAAAAGAAAAATGAAGACAAATACACACAAGGATGAACAACACGGGCCCAATAAAATAAAACCATGGGTGAGATCAGGTGCTCTTTTTAGCTAAACATGCTAAATTAACATAGAATGCATGGGGGAAGTATGGAAAGACAATTTCCAGCTAAATAGAAATTAACCTTTCATCCATTATAATTTTATTTACTTTTGTTATTGGATAGCTTATAGATATTTACTATTTTTATCAAAATTCTAACCACTTAAAAATACTCAGGCTTCATTCCGTGTATGGCACTCGGTAGATGTCCTTTGTACTGGATTTGGCTTCCTATTTCGATATTTTTGGAAATGAGTACACTTCTTTTTTTACTACTTTTGGATAATGACATTCCATATTATGTGATATTAATGCTGCTGACGAGAGGTTACTCCTTGAAACACGTGTACAGCATAACGAAATTTACTGTTTTTAATGCAACGTCGGTATTTTTTTTGTATTATGATATATTAGTTACAACGAAAAATGTATATGTCATCATACTTCTTACGGAGATATTTTACAAAGTATCAGGATTAAACAATATCTACTGGAAAAGGGGGCTAATTCGCGGCAAAGTTGGCAAGATATGACGTTTCACATCTGTCAGTCAATTATGACGGCACAAAGGAATGCTATTTAGTTACATGTCCGACCCGAAAATCAAACCTTACCCGTATACGAATCTTAAGTTTTCAAATGCGCTATGAATTGCATAGCGCAAC
This sequence comes from Modiolus philippinarum, assembly GCA_002080025.1. Taxonomy (NCBI): domain Eukaryota; kingdom Metazoa; phylum Mollusca; class Bivalvia; order Mytilida; family Modiolidae; genus Modiolus; species Modiolus philippinarum. Next base: position 42,001 of record MJUU01071901.1, read on the forward strand.
AGTTTTTATCTACCTTAAAATAGTCATGAGGGATTAACAAATGAAAAAAAACGCTCATAGACCTAGTTTAATGTTTCGACTCCCTTTCTTAAATGACGTGTAGAACAAATACTTTCTTTAAAAGTATGATATCACCTGCCTGGAGAGACTGTTTTTCTAAAGTAAAAATTTTTCCTTTTCACAGCGTCTCTTTGCTGTGCTCTAACCATGTTCTCATCGACCTGTAAATAAGAAATATGGATATGACAAGATACTGAGCAGAAGCCAAAGCAAGTGATGCACAGTGTTGTATTTTAGAGATTAGAGGTGCTGTTATTAATTGATGAATATTCGATTACAAGTTATAAAACAAACAATACCATATAACGAACACAAAAATTGAATGAATTTGTTGTGTACCTGTTAATGTACATCGCATAGCATAAACAGACACCTAACGTATAGGAAAAATTATATCATCCCCGTTCATTTACGTTTGTCACCCGTTCTTTATGCGGTGAATACGGTATATGTACGGCCATGTCTACCGTTGTACGGTGAACAATTTTGAAGTTCTTTTTATACTTGGCTTAAGTTTTATTCTGTTCACATGCGTTGTATCTCTGCTATCTATGTTAGTCGTTACATATGTGCATTTAAGGCAGGGGAGATAAGATAAAATTGATGAATGGCTTTTTACTGATGAGTTCCGAACTTTGAATGAATTGGAAACGAATAACACGGATGAGCATCGCAATTAATTGTTTCCTTACGCCTGATTTAAGCCAGGATAGTAAATGTTCCACATTATTACTTATACTCTATTATTGCCATCTTCACTATCGAGCCAGTAATTACTACTGTATTTACCAATCTTATATCACTTTCGTTACATTTTCGACACGAATATTCTCACATTAGAGGTAAGTTCTAATTTCATAATATCTTTTCTGACGTTAAGTTGGTTTAAAATGCAAAATATTACGTTTGTTTACTTTCTTAAAGTCTATTTAAATGTCCTCATGCTATCCATTATCAACTGACCCAGAATCATTATTAACATCTAATGTTTTTGAATAATTGAAGGAAGCGAATCATAATGCAGTCAACAAGATTTATACGTTTTAAATAAAAAGTACAATGAAACACATGACGATGGTGTTTTTTGGAATCAGTAAATGAGCTAATTAAGAATACAATGCCATTACATGTTTATGTAATGTCTTGAGAAGGTGTTGAAATTATTTTAAGGTTCTTTGTGTTATTTTTTTTCTCTGTCCGATTATCGGTATTGCAATGTTTCATTCTAATCTAATCGGATAACACATGATTTTTCGAAGTTTAATAGGACCAATTGAAAGACTTTCATTAAAACGAAATACAGCTATCGTTTGATCATTTCTGTATATCTGAAATAAGCGTTTACTGTAACTCTTCATGGTATTTATTCACTGTAAGCTCTATCAGATATTTTGTTTTAATATTTGATCATCTAAATGTTTTATTTTTCTTTTTGTGTGGATGTCTCAAGTCTTTGTTTTTCTATTTTCTTATTTTACCATGACTCTGGACTCTGGACTTTGATTTTTGTAGTTAACGCATCCTTTTTTTTCTTCGGTGTTCCAAACTGTATGAAATTGCAAGCGTGACCGACGGGACGAAGCAGTAGAAATTGGGTGGGTATGCAATGTATTTTATAGTACTTTTCTCTCCTATATACAATATACGCGCACACCACCGGTTTTCATATTTTATTGCAGCATTTTGTCAGCTTTGTGCTTATTGAATAACAGGATTTATTTCTCATATTTATCTTAATATTTTGACAGAAGCTGCGATTCCCTTGTCATGATAAACTAATATGTTCCCAAAATTACACCACAAAATTGTTTAGATATTGTGACACGGATATTTTAAAAAAGGAAAAAATTGTAATAGATAATGATTGGTGTAAGTCTGTTTTGTAAAGATCGTCAGATACTTTTTTACATTAATAATTGTGTCTTTAACTTTGATAGTTGATACCAGCAGGTAAAATATCCACTTCACTACATGAATAATTGTTTGATATATATTAGATGCGTTGTGGAAAAAGATTGATGCATTGAGATGTAAAACCGTTATTGCTGAATTTAACTTTATTTAGAATTTATACATATAAAACTAGGCCCTTGTTAAAACTTACATTGTGCGTTACTTCAGATAGTTCTGCACGATTTTTCATTTCTGTTTTGACCAGTTGTAAAACGTATGGGAGATTGATTCGATTGCGAATTAAATACCCGTGATGTTTAGTACACAAGTACTTTATTTATGTATAATAATAATCGGTGTCATTTTTTTCTAATACACAGAAATACGAATGTATGAAATAATTACATTTTTCGTCTGTTAGTTGACGATATTTAATGTCTGTTTGTGATATTTAGCTTATAGTGGACTTACAATGATTGAACCTTACTCAGTTTGCCATTTTGTGAAACTGGTCTTGCACGCGGTTATATAAATATCAAATAAGCTGCTGAGCAGTCAAATAAAGGAAAGCAAGAGTATATTTATTTCCTTTTAATCTTGCTAATGAATAATTTTATATGGTTTGTTAATTCGTTTTGTATTCGGTGCGTGTTAGTCCTTTACTTTTCTTGCAGTTTGTTATATTCGGTAACAGGCTGGGTACATATACGGTTTACTTATTGTGTAGAGTAAAACTTGATTTAAGAGGTCACTTTGGGAAGGAGTAAAACTGGCCTTTTCAGAGAGGTGGCCTCTCAAATAAGGTTGCATTTATATTAAATATACTACGCAGTGAACTATAAAAGGTGGCCTTTAAAATTAGGTGGCTGCTTATTCAATGTGACCCCTAAGGCAAGTTTGACTGTATTTCTTTTGTAATTGGTGAACGAACAAAAATATTTAACACCCAGCAAAAAATATTTTTGTTCGTTTGGCATCCGTTTCCAGTATGCTATATAGTTTAGGAGGGGCTTCAAGTTTACACATATCAGCACAAACTAATTAAAATATAAATTACTGAAAAGCGACCCAATTGTTCCAGTTCAATTAATTCATCGAAAAAAGTAAAATAAGGTCATACACTAACTGGATTTGACAATAAGATACTCTTATTTCTGAAGTATATTTGTACTTTTACTTTTCAATACAGGAAGGTTCATTCAAATCATATGCATTCAGTCATACTTTCGGTAAGAAGATAAATATGATTAAATTACTTTTGAGTCAGAGGTATGATTGAATTGCATTCAAACTCTGCTGAGATGAAGAGTTTAAAGTGTGAAAGAAAAGTTTTTAAGACAGTGATAATCATGGTTTTTTGAAGTTTGTATTATAATGGCATTTATTAAAATACAAAAAATACCGAAGTTGCATAAAAAAAACAGTACATTTCGTTATGCTGTACACGTGTTTCAAGGAGTAACCTCTCATCAGCAGTATTAAAATCAAATAATATGGAAAGCCATAATACAAATGTAGTCCAAAAAGAAGTATTCATTTCCAAAAAATCGAAATAGGAAGCCAAATCAAGTATCAAGGACATCTACCGAGTGCCATGCACGGAATTAAGCCTCAGTATTTTTGTGTGGTTACAATTTTGATAAAAACAGTAAATTTCTTTTACACACAAGGTAAACTTTTCATGTCAGACAAGTCTGACTATTGGACTAGTGAATACCCTCTGGTCCACCAGCAATGGCAGGCATCGGCCCAATGGTTCAAAATACATAAAATACTGTTAAAGTTGGTGTGTGCTTATGAAATGAAAGCGTTAGTCCACTTGTATGATAGTTAAATTGCAATCGGAGTGATGACATAATCTTTGTCCGACTGACATGTAAACCCTATTTTGACTTTCAAAAACATGTGAAACGACTGACACTTGTTTACGACACAATCTGTTTTACACGTGAAGGTCAAAGCATTTAATGACCCCAACACAGTATACTTAAAATGTATAACGTTTGCTGCTTAATTACTGCGGCACAGCATGGATTGGTCATACAGTTTCTTCGATAAGAAACACTAATAGCATAATTTTTCAATGTCTACACGTAAATATAAATTAAAAATAAAAGTAGATTTGTAAGTGGATAATACATTCAAGCATGTTTAAACACTATAAGATGTTTAAGCCTTTTGAATTATCATTCGGAGATAATACGACTGTGCGCGAGTAAAAGTCGAAGTAACTCATCCACATCGTATACGAACGACACCGGCTATAAGTACTATCAAAGCGGACAATGGATATTACTTTAACTGAGTGAAGTTTTAAAAAATCACACTTCTTTCACCTTTCTGCCAAACATATGTGGCCATAATGGTATCAAAAGCAGAATGTAACTTAAATCACGAATATAATGAAAGTGCACGACGATTCAGAGAATTCCAGATGGTCGGACACTTTCAATTTTTGTTTTCGTCATTTAAGTTACAGCACCTGCCGTTAAGACATTGATTAACTTTATTTTGATGAAATAATGAAAATTTGTTGGAACACATCACGCCTAAAATCGTTGGCTTTTGGGGTCGTAAACATCCCATTGGAACATTTTGGCGGTTTTAGGCGACACGTTTTCACATATAATTTCTATTTACTTGCTTAACGCTATAATATTACGACTATTGAAAATTAATTTTATCCCTTTGATCATCAAAAACATTTCTGGTCTCATCTATTAAGGAGAAATATAGTAAAAGTTCATTTTTAATCTTAACTCAGTTAAGGTAATATCCATGTCTGCTTTGTAAGTACCAATATCCTTTGTCGTTCCCATACGGTGATCCACAAAACTGTAATATAACCTACACTTGGAAATTATCTTTTTCGCAGTGCCTTCATTAAGTTAAGTAGAAGTGTCATATGATTATGTGACAATGAAAATAGGGTTCAAGGTGAAACAATCATTTCCGTTTTAACAAAACACAATAAGAACATGCTGGTGACAACATAAATAATATCACACACAAATATATATCTTCTTTAAGTTTGTGTGCAAATTAAATGTCATAAGAAATTGTACCTTTGATATAGGTATAACGAAATTCAGCTCTTTTGACAAGATAACTCTTGTTAGCAACAGGACGAACACAACATATGCAGCATTTTCAAAGCATGACGGCTGAACCTGAAACAGAAATATAACAAAATTGACTTAAATTTTCTTATTTTGAAAATGACATGAAAAAATTAGACCAACAAGAACATTAGCAATTGAAGGAGGAAATGGGAACTTCCAAAATGAAGAATAAAAAAA